>VYXF01012754.1:1003835-1162939 GCA_013397295.1 Polioptila caerulea
CGGGTGTCCGGCCCCGCCTCTCCGCCTGCCTCCCGCCCGCCCGGGGCAGCGCTGCTGCCGCTGCTGACCCGGACAGCTTGCCCCGTGGTCCCTCCCTGAGCTGGCCGCCCTCCCCACCCAGCTGGGACAGGCAGCTTTCGATGTTCGGTGCTCTCGATGCTCCCCTTCTCTCTCTCTTCGTTTACAAAAAATTGCACAACCACCTCTGGCATTCCCGTGGAAATAGGACCCACGGCCGAACTCCACCTCATGGGCCAGGTGTATTTCGAAGCAATGCCTCCAACAGCTGCTGCGGTACCAGGCTCCCCTCAGTGCCTCCTCCTGCAACACCTATCACCCTCCAAAACCTGCTCCAACCCCACCTTGAGGGCAACAAGAAGGGTTAATCTCTCCTGCAGCCGTTCTGTTTCATTATATGAAACCCCAAGAGGAGAAAACCCAACAGACAAGAGGGCATAGCAAAAGTTAAATCTAACTTAATTACTACAGTGCAGTTATAGAGGGATTCATGCTTGCTTCTGCAAACAGGATCTTTGTGGGAGCAGCAGTGCATCCATAGAGAAAAAGAAAGAACCAAAGCACAGACTGGAGCTTTCTCCATCCCTTTGCTCCCTCCTCACTTGAGATTAGGGCACCGGGGCCTTCCTTGTATCAGCTTTCCTTGGACTGCAATAATGGGAATGGAGGTGCTTTCCTCTAAATGATTTTCACACATTCACACAGTGTCCAGGTTGATCTCTGACCACAGAGGTAAAGTGATTCCCTTCCTGTGGCTCCACACACCAATCTTCAGGTTGGCGTTGTACATCAATAGGAAGCAGCACATTTGTAGGGACCAGTGGGCTGGCACAGCTCTTGTCGGAGGGAGGAAAAATCCTGGCCTTCCTGGCCATGCACACTCCTCTGTCAAACCCCCAAGGCTAATGGAGCATTCTCCAGTCTCAACAGCAGGTCTGTGTTTTGCACAGGGAGCTGTTTTGGTTTGGTTTTGTCACCAGAGTTGGGCCTCAGACACCAGATCACAAAGACCAGTATTTTCTGTGTTGATCTCACCTGCAGATAAACACCAAGATGGTCACTAGTAACACAACCATGATCTTGACACCATTATCCATTGCAATGGAGGAACATGATTTTCTGTTGAGTCACTGCTGCTTGATTATGTATATACTGAGCAGCTCAGCACAGAAAGGGAGTGGTAATTTGTTGCACAACTCTACCATGCCCTAGGCAAACAGAACCTGCACATAAGGTGTTCTTTGCCAACAAAATAACTCCTACCATAAAAAAACCCCAAACAACTGTGTTTGGCCCACTGAGGCCCAACTCTGGTGATAAAACCAAACCAAAACATGTAGGACTTGTCCCCTCTGCAATAAGGGCATAGTCATTATTCCTCTAAGTACCTATCTTTAGCAGATTCAGCAAAATTTTGGGTGATAAAAATAGAGAAAATTAATTTGAAATTTCTCATAGCAATTATGAAACATACAGGCAGTCTGCTAACTCACAGCCTGGAGACAGGCATGTAGGAACTCAAACCAGCATCACAAGATCCACATGCTACAATAAGCCCTCAGAACTACCAAAGAAAATAAATCCACTTCCTCATTCTTCCCTGGTGTTGCCTGGCATGCAGAGTGCCTGTAGAGGCAAGGAATGGGCTTGTCCTGCTGCCTCTGGGCAGAAATGCCACTCTCCATTCATCGCTCTCCAGCACTGTGAGTGCACACCAGAACTGCAAAACTGCACACTGCCACAGTACAGGGAAGTAACAGAAAGCTAACACAAGCAACACACTATAAATAACAATCCTCCCATAGGAAAGGAAATCTATTTTTTAAATACTTGGAGGTTTTTACTGTGTTACCAGGCTAAAAGCTTTAAGTACAGAGGGAAATGTTGCAGCTATACTTTCTCTTCTTTCCTGGGGAAAACCTCCTCGTCACACTCTGAAGCTTCAGGAAGTCCATTGTACACAATTCAAGAAGAACTTTTGTACCTTATAGAATTACAGAATCATCAAGGTTGGAAGAGATATTCAAGATGATCAAGCCCAACTGCCACCCCTAAACCACATCATCCAGACCCCTCCTGAACACCTTTAGGGATGGTGACTCCAGAAAGACACAAAAGGCAATGGGAAAATAGGTTCAGCTGTCCCGCAAAGAGACGGGCAGATAGCACTGGACGGGTGCGCAGACACACAGGGTGACCAAGAGACAGAACCCACAGTCTCTCCCCCAAGGCTGATGCACTCCTACACTCAATTCAGCATCTGCTTCTTAGACTCAGCAGCAATGACTGTGCAGGTTAAAGGCCCACAGATATCAGTGGCTCCGGGGCAGAACTACCCCATCTTACCGACAATAAGAGCCCCATGTTATCAACAATACGAGCACCCACAACTCCCCTCACACTTCCCACTGCTCAGGGGAGAAAAGACACGGCCTCTACGGGGCTCTTAAATACCCGCCCGTGCTCCCGGATTGGCTGGCGCAGGGGCACGGCCCAATCAGCTGCGTGCTCCGAGCACGGCCAATGGCGGGCGCCGTTGCTGTTGCCGGGGCGCGGGGTCCGGCGGCGGCGATGGCGGCGGGGCTGGGGCCGGGCTCGGGCGGGACCGCCCGCGCCGCGGAGGCCGCGCTGGAAGTGAGGTGGGGGCGGCGGGCACGGCCCTCACACGCTCCTCCTGAGGCCGGGTGGGATGCGCGGTGCCCTGCGCTGCGCTCACCCCGCGGCCGCTCCGCGAATAGGGCGGTCACGCAGAGAGAGGAGGGGAGGCAGCGCTGTGGGGTCTGTCGGGAGAGCGCGGGCACAGATGGCAGCATCACGGACTCGGGCGGGTTCAAGGGGCCACAGTGGGTCACCCGGTCCAGCCTTCCTGCCCAGGCAGGGTCATCCCAGAGCATGGTGCATGGGATTACATCCAGATGGTTCTGGAAGAGCTCCAGTGAGGGAGACTCCACAGCCTGTCTGAAAAAACCTGTTGCAGTGCGTGGTCGCTCACACAGTAAAGTTTATCTATCTATCTATCTATCTATCTATCTATCATCTGTTTATCATCTGTCTATCTATCCATCTTATCTCTTTCATATGTAACAGCCTGAACCCTTGCCCCCTTCGGCCTTTACTGGATGTATAAGAATGATAAATTGCACTGTCACCCCTGTTAATTTATCCCTGTGTACAAGTTTGCTAGATTCCATTTTAGCTACACAAACAGAAGTTAGAAATACTTCATTTCCACTGATTCAGACCTGAGGTTGAAGAAAAGCACAGAGCTGGTTCTGTAAGCACATTCAGAGAGGTCTTGTGTGCTGTGGCACCTGCTATAACCTGTAAGAAGGAAGGCCCTGAAAAACATTATCAGCTGAGATGTTTCCTCTCTTGCCATGGCTTTGAGTTCATCTCCATAAGCACATTGTCAGTGCTCCCACTCCTCTCTGGTTCCACTTGACTCCTATGTAGCAAAAGAAGCCAAGAGCAGTAACTCCTTAGAAAAGATCTTAGAAAAGATAATGGGAAGTTATTGCTGGACATAAATTTATCTCAAGACCAGTAATTTTAAAACATCCTTAAGTATGAGAGTGCTGAGGCTTTAGTACCATCTTCTCTGAAGAGTACAAAAGATCAGCAACTGAGCTGATTTTATGACTGACTTATGTTTGTGAAAGGAGTGTAAAAATGCTTCTGGTCATTGCAGAGAACAAAGGTCTCTCCCAGTCAAATTCTCTGATTTGTGAAAAAACCAGAGATGGGATGTTTCTGAATGATAATTCAAAGAGAGGATGCTAACAGCAGTGTTGTACACAGAGGTTATCTCTTACACTGCTGGAACTTTCCTGCTGTGTAAATGCAAACCCCTTTGGTAAGATGACCCTGATGATTGTCCACACACTTTTTGAAAAGTAAAAACATCTGCAAGCAGTTACAAATTTGTTGACATGTTGTAACTTCATAAACAGACTCCTCTTCAGTAATTTATTTCAGTCCTTGTGTAACACATCCTGTTTACATTCCAGAGTTTCACCATGTTAAAGTACTGGAGTATTTAAAGCAGAACAGTCCTCCTGGTTTGCTTGATATAAACAGAAGCTGTACTTTTATATTTTTTATTTTATGTGTATGAGATGAACTATAAAAGTGCAAAAAGGTTAAGCAAACACAATTGGATCCCAAGTATAGATCTTACCTGTGCAATTCTTTCAAATAAAGTTATATCCTTTGCTGGGATATGTGAGTATGAAAACAGAGCCTGTGAATTTGGCTGACTTTGTTTTTAGTGAAAATTGAAAGAAATAAAAGCATCTCTCCATGTTTTTTTGTCAGTCTTTAGTGTTCCATCAGGGTAAGATTGACCATATGTTTTTGGAAATGCTGAACTAGTGACTCATAATACCAGACCTTAGCTGTTGTGGTTTTGCAACACTGTGTATGAGGATGAGTCTAACAAATCCCAATCATCATTTCAGTGTAACTTGGGGTACATCATTCCCTTTTGCACAGTATTTTGAGAAATGTGTGTCTGATAAATGTTTTAACATTCAGTTGCTCTATTTTCAGTTGGGTTCAGGGATTCTCAAACAAGAACTTGGCCTTTGTCAACAATCAAACTGTCTGCTACCCTTGTGGTAATTATATCCTCTTCCTGGACATCAAAACAAAGAAGACAAGAGCAGTGCAGTGTCAGACTGGCCAGGTGGGAGCCTTTGCAGCAAATGCCAACAGTGGAGTGGTGGCCTTTTCCGACCGGAAGCTCAATCCCCTCATACACATCTACACTTTTCCAGAACTGAGTAAACTGACAGAATTAAAAGGTAGTGATATGGTAACCCTCATCATCATCATTTCATTAAAACAATACTTTAATCATCAGTTTCTGAAGTTGTGGGGCTTTTTCGTAGGACTTGAAAAACAGAGACTGTTTGTCCGTGTCACAGAACGGGTGAGAGGAACAGTCTCATGAAGAGATTCATGGACAGCAGTGGAAGGAATTTTCCACTGCACTACTTTTGTGTGGGTTTAAGCTAGGGAGGAATATGACCATGCATAATGAAACTAATTTAAAGGGAAAAAGAGTTAAATGGAATTACTTTTAGGAAAATGTAGTCAGAATAAGCAATAGAATCATACTGCAGCGGACTCCCAAGCAGAGTGCTGAAAGCCAGATGAGAAATCCAGGATGTGAGGGATGAGGGTTCTTGCAGTTTAACTTTGGAGTCCAGGATCTAATGTATGTTTTTGCCTGCTTCATGTAATTTCTCTCCTTGGTTTAGTTGCTTACCTTATTCATGTTTCAGTTCCCTTGCCATTTAAATAAGGATCATGATACTTGCTTTTTCATGTATATGAATAAAATTATGACTGCAAAGGATTTCATGGGACTTGGGGAAAAATGCTTTACAATTTCAAGGTATTACTGGAAAGGAAATTGAAAAAATTCCAAGCAGTGATACACAGGGAACATTTTTATGATCAAATCAAAAGAATAATCTGCAGTGAAGCAAAGAAATCAAGGGCCTGAAGAATATACAAAGAGTTAAAATGGATATAAAGGAAGTGAGAAGAGTATCTGTGGTACTATAAAATAAAGTCTGGGACAATCAAAGACCATGTTCTTTATTTTTACATTTCAGGAGATGTTCAGCTGGACTATACCTTACTTGCATTTAGTTTTAAAGGCCCATATCTGGCCAGTTACTCTTCAATCCCAGAGTTTGTTCTTTCAGTATGGTAAGAGTAAAAAAAAATCATCTTATACCATTTGTATTTAATTCTTATTTCTGTGTGACTACTGTTTTAGCGTAGATTAAGCTAAGAAATGTGGAACACATGCTGGTTGCCTTAATCTCTTTTTTTTTTCCTGACTGATCATTGTCTGCAAACTTTTTGTACCAAAATTGCTGTTTATTTTCTAGTATTAGTAGACCCTAGTCGAAATGGCTGTTTGCTGTAACAAAGCTAAGCTTTTACCTTCTTCCAAATTTTGTTTTTTGGAGTGCTTCCAGAGCCTTCAGCATCAGTTAATTATCTGTTCACTGCTGGAAGTTGAGCACCATACTGTTTGTGGAAGGAAGTTGCCTGCTGAAAAGAGGAAAAGGGTTCTAAAGCTGATTTGCACTGGTTTGTCCCCCTGGACTGTTCAGTGGTCCTTTTAATTACTTTTGCTTAATCTTAGTTCTGGCTTATAATTTTGCTCAGTGATTACACTAACTTGGATCACTGGGTTAGATGATAACTTTCTGCTCATTGATGTGAAATATAATGCAGTGCAGATACAGAAAGGTAGACTATTTAATATTTTAATTGTACTGTAAAATACAGTCCTGCTCTTGCCTCCATTGCCAGCAAACTTCCATTGACTGTGGAGTCTGAGCACTTCCAAATAAGTGGGGAGGGTGGAGGAAAGGCAAGCAAGGACATGTAAGGAATAGTTGGTATAGTCTCAGTTTACTGATGATCTCTTCTTGTACAATTATAAGTGAACATGCAGAAACTCCTGGAATTTCAGAATTTCAGTAATGAGAGTAAATACTATTACAGATACCTCTTCTTTATCCCTTCTGGAGAAGAATAATGTTTGCTGTGAACTCTGATCATACACAGTAGTTCAAGAATGTCTGTGTACATCTCACTGGAAACCAGCAGAGGCTCACTGGCCTGACAGCTGACACATTTGTCACCTACTGCAGAAGTAACACATATAGTCCAATGTGTTCATTGTGTGCTCTTAAACAAAAATGTGCCATCCTGAAAGACTTCTCTAGATTATTCTTAAAACCAGAAATACCTAGAAATGTTTAAATGCTTTAAAGTAGTAGTAATTTCCAAAGCCAAACAATTTTAACCAGTTTGAATTGGCCTGTTACAACTATCAGCAGGTAATTGTCATAAAACCCATCCTAAGTCACAAAGAGTTGAGTAGCAAAATACAATTACATTAGAATATTAAGCTTAGAATGTGTAATAAGTTGAACAGAAGTGTGAATTTAATTTTTGTGATTGGATTATATTGTGCATTTATTGAAGATATGTGTGTGTATAGATGTCAGAAATCCCCATGTTGAGCATTAGATGTCAAGACTCTATGACAATTGCACAGCCCCAGTACTTTAAGCAGCAAGTTTGGAATCAGAGGTATAAGAGATGTTTTGAAAGATGTCAGTCTCAAAATATAAAGAGCTTGTGGATAACTAAAAGCTGCCTTTCATCTGAGATATTTTATCCCTAGTATTTTTTCTTTTCTGTTCAAAGGAGAAACTTAGCATCAGATTCCTTTTCAGATACGTGTTTCACCATAGTTTCAGATCTCAGTAAATTATCTGCTATAAAACTCTGTTGGCATTATCTGGTAGGTATGAGACAAGAACGTGCTAACAGATCTTTAGAAAGCAAGATACTCTGGTATCTTTAAAAGTCAGAATTGTAGTTTATAGCTTCCTGTAATTTTAATGAGGGTTGCTGCATATGTGTGAATAATTCCCGTTTTTTGCATATGCTATAAATGTTAACCATTGTTTGTTTCATGATCATTTCTGTGAGTGAATTTATTACAGGCAGACTAAGGGATTATACTGAATCTATTTACAGCAGTGTATGCATTTTAGATTTCTCCTCTCAGCAATAATGACAAATACTAAGGCTATAAATGTTATTTAGATTAACAGTCAGATAGATTGTCCAGTAAATTAGGAAACAGTTTTAACCATTTTCTTCAAATTATGTTAATCCGTTCTTGGATAGCACCTAAAAATGCAAATGCCATCAAATATTAATCTGCATATTGAAAAATATGCAAATCAGATGAGGAGAACATAAAATAGGTTATACTGGACAAAAGAAAAGTCAGCAGAAAGCAGATTCCCAGGCTTCTGTTAGCTACACAGAACAGCCCCACACAAACTCTGCCCTGGTTTGTGCCCAAGTTAGTTAATGCAGCTATAGCTTGTTCGTCTGCACTCACAGCACAGTTACTGTGTTACCTAGGTAATTAATCCATACATAATCATAGCCTGGATGTGGTTTGTTTTCTCATTATCACACCTTCCAGCTGCAAGCATTACAGTCATTATGTTACAGATTGGAAAAGCAAGGCTGGGGTGCTGAAAAGTGGATTGTTTGGGCCCATTTTAGTAGTCTCTGATGGAGCTAATGAAAAAAAAATCCATTTCTCATGACCATTGGTCTTTTCACAAAAAGGAGTGCCTGATAATGTTTCTAAAATGTTGATAGTTATTCAATCATTTTCTAGCAGTAATAATTTTATGTGTGGCTAATTAACCACATCCTTTTCATTTGCAAGAGAGCCTTACTTGTTTGACAGCAGAAATTTTTTGTCAGTGACAAAGTATTTGTTTTCCAGACTGGATCTTGAACGTCAGTCCTAATCACATCCAGACCTTTGGCATCAATGTTTTTTACCTGTTTAATGGATTTTATTTTCTTTTATTCTCCTTAATGAAGGAACTGGCAAGAAAATGTCCTCCTGTGCAGTGAGTCTCAGCCAGGGCTAACAGGAACCTCTCTGAGTTTTAACCCCATGAATTGGCAGCAGCTGTGTTTTGTTGCTGAGAGCTCTGTTACCATCTGGCGAATTGAACAGGGCAAGGACGAGCATCACCTTTCACGACAGTGAGTGGAACACCCCTCAGGCTAAGAGCAACATCTACAAGTTTATTTTAATAACAAAGACTAGCAACACACATCTATTTGCAAAGGATTTAGTCCCACTTAGTTCTCCTAGCAATTGCAGTCAGTAATTGCTAAATCACAACCACTGTAAATCTGTCTAGTCAATCAAGTGAATCAAATTTATTATTTTGATTCTTAGTACTCACATGACCAGATTATGCACACCATGAAGCTAATACTAATCAGCTGCTTTGGCAGCCTTGATCAAAAGCTGTGTGACTGCATATCAATAGTGCCTGCACTGCTTTTCTGTAAACGGCTATGTTGAGCATTGCTCTTGAGGCTATGAAACCATCAAATCTGGATCAATATGTTCCTAGTATTCATAGTTAAACAATATGTTGCTGTAATCACAAATTGGACCAAAAGCAGGATCAGTTTTCGATATGATTTCAGTGGCTAATTTACAGGTCCAGAGACGTTGGCTCTGTCAATGCAATTCACTGAGTGCAGAAAACTATAGTTTTTTTATGCCAAAATGTTTTTTGAGGGTGGTGTAAAAGTAGCATGTATCACTCAAGTTGGAGTTGTTGACGAGTAAAACCTATGCTTCAAGGTGGCAGCTACTCTACCATTCCCAACTGTGTTTAATCTCTTTAACTATTAATGTAATTATCATATTGCCACTTACACAGTTACACTAATGAAAGTATAAACAAGGCCTTAATTTGTGATCTGAAAAAAAATACTAAGGGTTTTGTGCCTTTTGGCATTACAGAATGCATGTGTAAATACATAGGCATACTCACTTTCCCTCCTATACTTTTGTAGAAATAAAGCCCATTTTGAAAACAGCTTCTCCATTTCAGCATTTACTATTCATATTTCTTCTCCTCAGGCTGTGTCTTTTGCTTTTTCACAGCCCTGTGGAACTCCCTGATAATCATGGAGCCATGAGTCCTCAAGAGGATTTGTTTTTCTCACCTTCTCGTAAAGATGATCCATACTATGGCCCTGATTTGCCACTTTCAGCCATTGCTGGACTGGAAGGAGATGAAGCACAAACATTTGTGGTAGTTACTGCATTTTTTCCTTTTTACTATTCCAAGTCGTTCTACTTTCTATACAAATAGGTGGTAATAAATTCTAATTTCATAATTCTAATGTTTATTAAATAGGTACAACCCAGTAGATGGATCTGTTACCTCAACAATATTTTTGAGATCCAGGAGACTGAGAAAGCCCAATGCTGCTGGATAGTGCAGTACAGTGTTGAGATGTCTGACAAAGGTCCTAGCATATATCTGTGCACTGGAGGCTTGAATCTGTATCCCAGAAGCAGTATGAGGTGTATCAGCATTTGACTGTGCCCAAGCTAAAATGACCTGCTGAAAACTTGAAAACTTATTCCCATGCTAACCTGGTAGTAACCCTCACATATCCTTACTTCCCTTTGGGATTGCTTTCTTTTTGATGTTGAAAATGTCTCAAGCTATGGAAACATTGAAAGCTTTTTTTCCAGACAGCAACCCTTGCTTCTGAAATACATTCCCATACCACTGTAAGTGTTGGACCTTGCCATTTGTCTCACTTGTATTTGATTATTTACTTCTTATCCTCCCTTGAGATGCCTCTTTTTAGAGGCTTCAAAAGTATTCTCATTTTGTTGGAAATTTACTTTCATGTGACTTCCAACTAGAAGTGTGAAAACATTTAATTTGCAAATCTGAGATTCTCTTCTAAGATTAAGACCATCAATTTCTATTTGGTGGCTTGTGATATGTATGAGACACCAAAACTAGCATACATAAGATGACACTGGCATTATATACTACACCTTCTCAATGAACAAATCAGAGTTCTGTTTTAGTGTACAAAGTAGAATCAAAAAATAAAACCAGGAATTTATTTTCCTGACATCATCTTCTTTTCATTACCTCATGCTTTCACAGTGGTAGAGGTTTTTAACTGTTTAACTAGTTTCCTATGGTTCTCAGGACAATCAAGAACTATAAAAAAATATCCTTTATTGCTTCTAAATATATATGAACTACTCATATTTGAAATCATTTAGAACACAGACAGTGAAGATAATATATGCTCATCTGGGGCCTCGCCATTTTATTCTGCCTTACTGCTGCTTAGGTTATGTGCAGATGATGAACTCTGCAAAACTCACTTTGTTCTTTATTCTGTAAAGTGAATTAAGAGAAGTATTGGAGAAAAAGCAGTTCCTGTATTAGGTCTGTGAGGTTTAATAGAATTTGTCCTTGAATGGATGCCATTCTGTTCAGTAGTTGTAGGTTGGTGTGCTTGAACTTGAAAAGCCATGTTGTGAACTTTTCCACATGGAAAAGTTTGTGCTTTCAACCATGCTAGATATATGTACTAGAGATCTCTATAGGGTCTTTGCATTCCCAGCTGCCTTCAGAAAAACCTAGATTTGTTTTTAGCACTTTCAATGTGACTGTGTTCTCCTTATCCACAGAAATATATCTGGAGTAAGAGTAAACTGTTCTAATAGTCTTCATTGAAGATTTCCTTTTCTTTCAAATTATGTGGTAAATATTTTGATAGTTATTTACTGTCCAGTTTTCTTAGATGGGTGTGTTTTGGTTGTCAATAGTGGTAGGTAATGAACAAGAAGTTATTCAGAAATTAAATGGGGTTTTTTCAGAAATGCAGGCTATTATTCCTTTTGTTGTGGTGGTGGTATGTTGTTTCCTGGGTCCTGAACTGTGAGGTTCTACACTCACAGTTTAACACTGAGAGGCAATGAGTCTGTTTCTGGCATGTTTTCACCTTGCTCCAGGATATGGTAGCTGAGTAATTTTTTTTAGGACTTGAATTTATTGTGCCTCAAAACACTAATTCTCTTCTCCATGCATGCCTGTGCACATAAACTCCATCTCTAACCGAGTAGAAAAACAGCACTCGTAGATCTTCTAAGACTGACCCTGGAGGGAAATCCCATTCTTGTGTCCTGTCAAGTTAAGCACCTTTTTCCAACACCCCAGCACTGAAAAGCAAGCCCACTGCCAGTCTGCTTGTTTGCTTCTTGGAAGTGTGTCAGTGTTCCATGCTCCAGAACCACGGACTGAGGCTGGCTGTGTACCCAAGTGTAACCACAGCGAGGCAGCAGAGGGAAAGGAATGGAAATATCCTACAGCTTTCCATCCTTTACTTTCTTGCTTGAGATTTTTCTAGATCAGAGTTTTCTAAATGTGATTTACCACAGAATCCCAGAACATGCTGGGTTGGAAGGGCTCCACAAGGATCCTTGAGTTCAACTCCTGGCCCTGCACAGGACCATAC
Source organism: Polioptila caerulea (assembly GCA_013397295.1). NCBI lineage: Eukaryota > Metazoa > Chordata > Aves > Passeriformes > Certhiidae > Polioptila > Polioptila caerulea. The sequence goes on from VYXF01012754.1 coordinate 1,015,785, forward strand.
CCAAGAGTCACACCCTGTCCCTGAGAGTGTTGTCCAAAGACTCCTTGAACTCTGCCAGCCTTGGTGCTGTGACCACTTCCTGGGGAGCCTGTTCCAATGCCCAACCAGCCTCTGGTGCAGAATATTTTTCTAATGTCCAGTCTAAACCCAACCTGATACAGGCCATTCCCTCGGGTCCTGTCACTGGTCACCAGAGAGCAGAGATCAGTGTCTGCCCCTCCTCCTCACAAAAAAGTTGTAACTGCAGTGAGGTCTCCCCTCAGTCTCTTCTCCAAGCTGAAGAGACCGAGTTCAGCTGCTCTTTATACAGCTCCCCCTCTAGACCCTTAACTGTCTTCCTAGCCCTCCTTTGGATACTCTCTAATAGTTTATTATCTTTCTTATATTGCAGTGACCAAAACTGCTCACAATATTCAAGGTGAGGCAGCACCACTGCAGGGCAGAGTGGGACAATCAAACCCACTTGAATCGATTTCATCTCTAGCACCAATTTTATTCCATTGTCTTTTAATAAAACTTTTTGTGGCTAGGATCCTTCATGGATTTCTCTTTCTTTTCCCTGACAAGGTGCTACTCAAAAGGGAGAGAAGTTAAAAAAAAGACAGCATCATTATCAATCATAATTGTTACTGTTTTTGTTATTATTATTATGCACCACCACACCAATGCACAGTCCAAGAAGCAACCTGGTTTGGGATTTACATAATCTCATCCTAGGATTAGCATATTTTTATGTGTAAAGACAGCCATGGCAGCAGGTACAAAGGAGCATTGCAGTAATTGTGTTTACCCAGAAAGCTGTTTTGCAGAAGTTCAGTTACAACCTTCCCAAAGATTTGTGATGTTCAAGCCTTATAAAATCAGTGAAAATGCCTATATTAGATGTTTCTCTGGGTGATGTAAAGCCCTATTTGCTATAAATTTGTTACTGTCAGCCTTATTTGATTTATAAAGTAAATATTAATATACTTTATTTCTGGAACATTTTTCCCCTGAGAAACTAAAAATGCTTTGTAAGCATAAATAGAATGTCAGTTATTTACCCAGAACCATATAACAAGAGCTTGGTATATTTTGCTAATGAAATCTAGGTCTGTCCTATGTTTTCATCACAAGTCTATCCATATTTCCTCTTTTTATAGAACCTTTAGTGAGACAGCAGGTATTGTATAGCATTATAGAACCTTAATTTTTTCATCCATCATATTGTTTAGTGATCCTCACCACTTCTGCACACGTGCATGGTGCTTTCAATCCTCTCTTTTAAGTGTTCTCCCAAGGTTTTCTTGTGTTTTGTCCCACTCTTCCCCTCCCTGAATTCTCTTTAATCTGGTTCTTTCTGTCATGGTATTTTTATGCCCTCTGTTACTGTTGTATCTGAATAGGCCACTCTCTGTCTTTAATAATATTTGCTGGAGAAGACTGTTCTTTGTGTTTTATGGAGGAGAGATTTATGAGAGTTATTTTAGTGAAATGAAATTCAAGGCACATGGGAAGTCTCGGTCAGGGATATTTCTAGCACTTATTTGCAGATGACACAAAGATTGACAGAGCTGTTTTGCAGAGCAATTTGGATTATACAATAAGATAAGCTATTCAAACAAAATGTGTTTTAGTACTGCCGGGTATGCAAGAACCACATGTGCACGTTTTGGCTATAAAGTGGAAGAATATTCTAAAAAGCAGTTTGAAAGGCATTTGTTGTGGTGAGGTCATAATAAGTAACCATTTAAATTGGGCTTTCAGTGCCCTTCTGACATTTAAAGAACCTCTAGGGGCTCAGTGTGTTGAATTTTATCATAATTCTATCATTAAAAGTTTGGGAAATGCCCTTGTAATGGTGGGTCAATGTCTTTGTGAGGATAGGGAAGATACTGGAGGGATTTCCAAGCCAGAGATAAAATTGTAACAGATGCAAGTGCTGGAGAATAAATCCAGGTAAATGTGTATTTAAAAATATATAATTTTTAATTGAAAATATAATTCATCATTTAAACAAGCTTCTAGAGGGAGAAATGAGTTCTCCACCACTATCTTCAGACATAATTTTTTTTGAGAATGTTCTTTGTTGAGTTACAAGGTTCAATGAAGGGATGACTAAAATAATGCTGATGTTAAACATGATGTCAGACTCTATGAGGTAATGATTTTTTGTTCTTATCTTGAAATGTATGTAACAGCTTGTACAGATATTTTTATCAATTGTTGATTGAACTTGTTTATTTTCATGCTGAAGCCTAGAAATTGTATTAAGACTTCAGTGCATCCCACTGCCCACTGCTGGACTGCAACCTCAGAAATATACATGGGCTGTAAAGAAGGATATGTTTTGGCAATTGATGCTGAGCAATACAGTGTTTCTGTTCTTCAACAAAAAGCTCCACCTGGTAAGAAATAGCTGAGTGTGTTTCATTCAAGCAGGGAAGAAAGTAGATAGGAAAAAGCTTTTTGTGCTTTCTTCTGTTCTTCTGTTGGGTACCTTACAGAAATTATAAAGCTGTTTTGTAGAACTCTGTTTTTTTTATTAGTACAGTCAACATATGAGAATGTCTTGAGATTCTGTGGGGGTATTTTTAACATCCAATAACTGACTTTGATTTTTCTTTGTGAAGAAAAAAAACCAAAAAAGCTAAAAACAAACAAACTGTAAATACATCAAAATTGATTAAATTTACTATATTTCCAGGACTCCAGATCTTATTAATCGGCCCTACTAGATTAACATTAAACTTTTAATATCCCAGTAACTAATAGTTGTATTAATAGCAGTGCTATTTTTACTATTAATTAAGTACCAATAATTTATTATATTTTGCATGAAATGTTGGATAGTCTTCATTTGCTAGATAAAGTTAGAAGTGATCTTTGAGGGCTCATGAGACTTCAGAAAACAAACCTGAAGCAATGTGGCTTAATATCATTCCTTAGTGCCAGCTCTTACATAGACTGTTTTATACTGAAAACAAGGCTGCAAACACTGCCAGGCTTTACTGCAGAATGTATGAAGCCAGAGAGTGAACAGAAGATACCTTTGGCTTTAAACAAAGAAATCTGCTTTTAATTTATTCTGGCATGGGAGGACCTCTGATTGGTTGCAACTCACCAACATGGTTTATGTGCCCTCTATGTATTTCCACTTGTCTTTTTTCATGGAGACCTTTAGCAGGCTATGACTAAAGTTTCATGTCAAGGGCAGCTCATTTCAGGCCTTCATTTTCTGGGAATCCTGAGATGTCTCCTCTGCTAAATGCCACTATCTTCTGTGCCCATTCAGAGGGCTTCTAGATGGAGGATGCTGCAACACAGCCAGCAAAAATTGTTCCTAAGGCAATCTGTACTCCATCATCCTTTGATGGGTTGGGAGGTGTCAGTCCTATGGTGCACATGAGGTTCATACTTTGGTCAGGAGTACTGGAATATACTTCTTCCTAGCATAGAGCTGTTTCCCTACCAAACACTGAATTAGTGGTAATAGATCACCTCCTGGTAATTTAGTTTCTTCTGTTTACATGTGGTACATGATTTTTTAAGCTGCAGCAAGTACCCTGACTTCATTTTTGATATTAACACAAAAATAGAAGGCTGCTTCTAAAACAACCTAAAAAACCAGCATTATTTCTCTTTTTAAAACTATCAGACTGTTAAATTTAGCAAATCAAGAGTTGGAAATCATCAAGAAATAAAAACCTGAGGTGTGACTAGAACTGTTTTTGTCAACAATAATATTTGCCATTTGGGCTTTTTCTTGGCCTGTCTGTTCATCTTTGAGTCCTGTCCTAAAACTGTATAACAAAATGCTCTGCTTAATTTAAAACAGACTGCAATCTGTATCTAATTAGCAGAATGCCTAAGTGCATGGCCAGCTTTAAGCATATGCTGAATTCCTGATATGGTGTTGCAAGCAGAGCCATAAGCAGCCACAACATTTCACTTAGGCATTGTTTTCAGAGTGGCTGAATATTCCTTGTAAGTGTATCTTAAAAAAAAAAAATCATTATTAGAAATAAGAATACCATATCTTGGTACTAGAAGGAAGATAAATCTGCATCTGAACCACTCTCCATGCCAAGTCCATGTTATCTCCTTTTTACAGCTGTAAACTGAATAACAGAACTGTGCCTGCTCAGTTGCATAGATGGCAGAAAGGGTAGATATTGAGGAACAATGCACATTTTTCATTTAGTGTACTGAACCTGGCCTTTTGTTCAGTAGAGTGGAATACAACTGACTTGTATTGCAATACTGACCTACAAACAAGGTTGACATTATAAATTGTTTTCTTTTGTGCAGAGTTCATGCAGAAAATAGCAGATGTGGTGTCCTATGCTCGTAGAGAAGTGCAGAAAAAGAAAGGTATTTCCATGTTCAAGTGAAACTAATAGATTTTTAAGCAGCACTGCTGATGTCTGGGAGTAATAATATGTGAGTACAGCTGTAAGCCACTGGTTAGAAAAATTCATCTCACACTGGTCTCTGTAAGACACATTGTTGGCAATCTTATGTATGTTTACATGACAAAAGATTAATAGCTTTTGTGCTAAGAGACAGCCAGATTAAAAGCCTCAGGAGAAACAGTGGCAGTGGAAAAAATTCTGTCCATTCTAATTTAAATTGGAGTAAGTGGTGCTAGGAGAGGTTCTCTACTGCTTAGTTTTAACATTTCTTTAGAACTGCAATCACTCATAATATATCTGAGTTAGGATTTAGGGCTTTGTCTCAAACACTTTGTTTTGGGCACCCTAGCACAAAAAAGATAGAGTAGATGAAGTTCAGTACATTTCCACAAAGCTTGTTACACTCTTAGTACATGACATACAAATTTTGTGTGAGAAAACTGTTTGTTCAGCCTGGAGAAAAGGAAGTGAGAGGTTTTACTATTGCTTTAGCTATCCAATGAAAAGTTAGAGAAGATACAGCCAAAGGACATAGTTTGCATCAATAGGAACTCTGTGTATATATGGGAATGAATGTATATATGGAAATGAATACTTTCCCAGTGAAGGTAGTCAGACATTGGGACAAGTTGCCCAGAGAAGATACAGAATTTCCATTTTTGGGTGTATTCAAACCTTAGCTGATGTGATTCAGGACAACATAATCCAACTTTGAAGTTAGTCCTGAGTTTGAAGTCGGCTCTGTGCTGAGCAGGAGGTTGGATTAGAGGACTTTTAGGATCCCTTCCAATCTAAATGACTCTGTGATCCTTTTGCTTACAAATAAATAGTAAATTATCCCAGATTTGGAGTTGCAACACATTTTTGAAATAAATTAAATTTGATACTTTTTGTTGGTTTTGTGCTTTCAGGTAGCGAACCAAGCAATCTGCAAAAAACAGTTTTACTTGCCATGGCATTTTGTAATGAGGGACTGTATGCAGCTGGACGTGTAAGGCATCCTTTATGCTTTTAATTTACTCTGAGTGTGTGAAAATGTACATTCAAATGGAGTATATTGGCAGAATTCACTGCAAAAACAGGAGTTAGGAAAAAGTGAGGGGCTGCAGGACGATAATGTTCCTCTCTGGTATTGACTATATTACTTTGTTAAGGCTTGACACAGGGGAGCAGAGTGTGAAAAAATTCCATTTCTGTACTCAAAGAAGCAATAAAAGAGGACAATCCTGGTTTTATTTAAGAATATTGTAGAGGAACAGAAAAGAAGAATGGGCAAAAAATAAGAAAGGAGAGAAAATTGGCCAATAGAATTGCCAAATTATTTGTGCAAAATCTAGCTCAATATCTAACCCAATCTGATGATGCCATTGTACATTCCTCCTTAAGTGGGGGACAAATTCTTATACTGTCTCAAAAACAACAATATGAAATCTAAAGCATTATCTAATGAGAGTCTGTTGTTATCAAACATGGACTGTCACTAAGAATTGTATTAAAGAACACCTTCATGTTCAACAGATTTATTACCTCAGTTTAGAGTCCTTTTGATTTAAATATACCAAAGACAAATGACACCATTTGTGATGGGATGCAGTTAAACACTGCTGCCCTACTGATTTCAGGGGATCTTGCAGTTTAGTTTGCCAGATAGTGTAAGTGACATAGACCTCACGTGGATTTGTACTTTTCTGCACAGGAGGGCATTTTAATCTTTTATCACATCAAAGATCTGCAATATGAGATAAAAATCTGTGCTGATATCTCACAGCCCATATCCAGCCTCATATTCTCTCCTGATTACACCAGTCTGCTGCTTGTCACTGACCAGGTACAACATTTGAGATAACAGCACTACATCATGGGATATTCCTGGGATTCTAAATGAATATGCTGATACTATTTGTACAAAGTGTTTAATGTACAAATGCAATTCAACAAATTGTATCAGAGGTGAACATAGTCCATTCTGTGTTTTTACTGAAAATTGGAAAGACTTTTAATGAAGCACAGAACAATTGTCTCCTACAGATGGTGAAATATAAAGTACCTAATGCTGAGATTTCCCAACAGAAATCCTTGTGTGTGTACAGTTGAGTATGTGTTCAGGGTCTCTCTTGTGTCCAAATCATGGATCCACTGGGCATGAATTCCAGGCTTGATGTGTGTCTGCACAGGGAGAAAAGTGTAGCTTGGGTATATCAGGCCTAATTTATGTGACTCTGCAGTAGAGTTGTTCTCTATACAGTCATGAAGTTTTGTGTTGGTGTAGAATATTTATCCCTTTCTGGAGTAATAGGAAATTGGGTGTGTTTAAATTATTTTATTAAAGCAAGTTTCAGAAACAAAACTTCTTGAAAATATGGTTAGCTGGAGTGCTCTTAAAGGAACTAACATCATCTTCAACCAGTGTAAATTTATATAATCCACTAAACTCAGATGAATCCTACTGGACAGTTTTTACCTCAGGTTAGAGTGAAATTTAAAAGTTCAAAGAGTGACGCTCAGAAAGATGGGAGTGGTGGGTTTTGAAGTCTTTGAAAGCTTCTAATGAAAAGTTTCATAGCCCAGTGATAGATAATTTCTCTTTATTTGTCAGGGGACAGTCTATAGTTACAGACCTGCCCGTAGTGGAGAAGCTGTCAAACTCTTGGACACGTCCAGCAGTTGTTTTCTTGCAGCTGATTTTCTTACTCCAGGGAACAACTACTGTGTGGTAAGAAATTGTATTATTTCTAATATAGAATAGTGCCTCTTTCAGGTAACCAATATGTTGCTAAGGCACAAAATGAAAAGCCTTGCAGAAATCAGGATTGCTTTGATATTTGTTACAGTTGTGTAACTTCTCATTAAGGAAGTAAATGGCATTAATTCAGCTATAGTCTATAAAAGGGTCAGAACTTGCCTTGGAATGCAGGTTGGATAATTTATGTTGTTTTTGTTCTGCTGCTGCTTTGTGTGACCTAGATTGTTCAGGAAGATAGCTGAGCAAAAGATAGATTCAGTTCAGAGAACTGATGTTGTCCAACAATTGTTACTGATCTTTTCAGCCCCCTGCACAGATTGGAACATCCTGAGAGATACCTCTGTGCTGGGTCCAGGGACAAAGAAGGCCTTACTCATGCACCTGTCCATTCTCAGAAATTCCTTGCTTTTCATTGTCTTTTACTTCTGCAAGACATATTTTAGCCACCAATTCATTTACAGGCCATGAATTCTCCAGGCAGCCAGCCTAGAAAACCTGGGGTTCTGGTCTATTAAGTTGGCTGAATCTCTTTGCTCACCATTAGCACAGGAATGCTAAATTTTACCTGACTGTGTATGAGTAGTGGGGAGGTTGAGTGATCTCTAGCCTTACTTCTTGTAAGCCTTACTACTTACTTATTTTGTAATTGTGGAATTATTTCTATATCTGGATATAGGAAGAACTCAAGTATTGTTTTAATCTCCATCATTTTTCATGTGAGAAAACAAGACCTCTCCTCAAGGCCTTTCCTGTGCAAATAAAATTATAAGCAGGTTTTTCTATTGCTGGCAGGAGGGCTAATATTGATCAAGCTAACAAATTTTGCCCTAAATTGTCTCATTCTGCCTAAAGCTGCAGGAATGCATAAAAATTATTGAAGGTATTCTTTAAGCAGGTGCACCTTGGAGCACCTGGATTTAATGAGAAGCTAAATAATCCCAAGTGAAACTAGTAACCCTTAATCTGCTGTGCTCAGCAATTAGTTGAATCTGTATTCTATAGGAGAGTGCTAATCAATTCCAGACTATTCAGTTATTTCAATCTCTTTTGACTCTGTTTTTCTCTATTCAACAGTCTGTGACAAGTTCAGGTGAAGTACAAGTTTGGTCCTTGGAAGATGGAACTTTCCTCAGCAAGCTAAACCTTGGTATTGAGGTACATGTAGCCAGGAGTTTATATCATGACTGATATTTAAAATTTTCTTTATTTTTCAATTGACAGCATAATATTCCACAGATTTGGATCAATCAATGCTGAGGAAAGCTCAGTAATGTCTTTGAGAAACCCATGGATGCCATTTAAAGATTATCTTTCAGAATGTTTCTTTGGGCTAATCCTGTCATGTGTTTATCTTGACTACAAAGCAGAGGAAACATTTCTGCCAATTCTCCTTGTGATGCCTCTTTAAGCACATCTTTGTAAAAACTAGCTAAATTTTTATGGTATTCCTTTTTTTTTTTCTTTTTTAATGAGTAACAGAAAAGTTTCCAAAGTATAAAAGCTAAATGCCTTGACTAATAATGAAAAACAGGTTTTAAGAATTGAGTTGATAAAAGTCCTTCAGACTGTTAATGTTTTGTCCTGATTTAAGATGCATTCAAACTCTGAAATCTGACATAGTAAAGAAAAAAATCCATTTCTATAACAGCTGCACACATAACAGTGCACTCACTGTTTTATTTAGGTGAAACTTCTTTCACTTAAAATCTGGAGAGTGGATATAATGGTTGTTTTTACTCTGGAGAGAACAGAATTAACTTTTGATGTGTAGCTACAAAGCATAGATAATATTTCCATTATGTCTCTAAATACTTTCTTTGTTAAAAGCATGTTTTTTAAATAAACCATTTGGGGTTTCTTCTTCAAATTTTAGGGACTTTTAAATAGCAAAGGAAATTGCAGAGTAACAAATAGTGTAATATATAAAAATATGTTGAACTGTTAAGTATCTTCTACTTCTCAACTAGGCAACTTCTATGGCTTGCTGTCCCTCCTCCAACAGTGTTGCTGTAGGGACCCAAATAGGTCAAATCTGTTTCCTTGATGTTACCAAAGCTGAAGCTCCACGGGTTGTTCACAAAACTTTTCTTTCCAAACTTCCAGTGCTGTCTTTGCAGTAAGTATGTAGTAGGGTAGAGATAATGTCAATTTGTTGCTTGAGTAATGACATTCGTTGAACAAAAAAAAAAGACATTTTTATTCTGCAAATAAAAAGTTAAAATATTTTAATAGCTTCTACATTTTTTCAACATATTCTGAATTTCTTGCAAGAGGTAGTAGGAGGGTTTATATGAAAGAAATGTAATAAATCTGTATTTTAAGAAGGTTTAACTGAACACAGAAGATACGGATATATAGGATCGTTTCTGAAAAATACATCATCATATGCAGTAATTATGCACAATTCCATGTATCTGACTTTAGAGGGTTATTTCTCACTGAATATAAATGTAAGGTTTTGTGAAGTTAAATTTAAGCCTTTTGGTCATCTCTTTCTATATGGTGGATTTTTGTTACCATTGCTAATTATTCATTTACTTAAAGTTCTGGAGATTACTATTCCACTTGTAATTAGTTCTAGGGATCTAAAAGGCTTTTTTTAGCCTTTTTTTATTTTTTTGGTTGGTTGGGGTTTTTTGTTGGTTAGGCTCCCCCCCAGTTACTGAAAAATCTGACAGCATTGTACTCTACTTTGCAAAAGATAGAATTGATTTTCAACTGTTAAACTTTAATATAAATCTGCCTGTTGAGACTCAGATGTATCCTTTTTCATAGCTACCTAAGACAGAACTTTACAAATAGATTACAGAAATCAGCTTGTTCAAAATTATATCAATATAATTTATATAATGTATTTTTTCAAAATAATATCAAGATCTGTGTAATAGTTTTATTTCTAAAAAAGTGAATGTAAAAGAAATTCTGACTTAACAAAGTTGTTAATGCAGACTGCTGTGGAGTATGATCAGCTTTGGATTGACCAGCCACTCAATTAGAAACTGGGCTTTATATCTGGCCCTAAACCTGTAAGCCCAGAAGCTGGAATTTATGTTTATGCACTCAGTGAAGCCAGCAAGTTATGGGAGTGAAATTATTTGACTCTTTTTATTGACTGTATTGAATTGATTTCTGCTTGGACTTGCATTTTACCTAGTTATGATCAGAGTGGCCAGTTCCTCATTGCAAGAGCTACAGAAGGACACATCTTTATTCTAGATGCTCGTCCATCAAAATTATTTCAAGTTCTGGGATATATAGGTAATATGGGTAACAACATTCATTACATTTTCTTTTCTCTACTTTCAAAAGTATAAGGATACTAGTATCAGTCAGGATAAGCCATTCACCTTCATTCTACTTATTTTCTTAGAGGACTGAACATATTCTTCCCACCTATTTTGTAAGGGCCAGAATTATTCTTGGGTTTTTTTGTTTTGGGGGGCCTGGTTGGTTGGTTTTGGTTTTCTCCTTTTTTTTTCCTTTTATAATTTTAGTTAACAAATGTACCAATATTACCTTTCTTTCAGAGCATGTATAAGGCACAGGGTAAAGAATTGATTAGATGACAAATTGATCACAGCTCCAGTACTAAACAGTTATGGCAAAGAACTAAAGAACTTTGTGAGAATTTGAACTAAGAACCTGTAGGTTATGATCATTGTGTGAAATCTCCTGTTACAAATTTCTACCACAGACATCTTTAACATGCAGACTGCTGAAATTGTCAGCTTTGCTGGTTGATAGTAATGAATAAAATATGATTAATTTTAACTCACAAAAAAATTTGTAACTTGTGAATTTATTTTTCCAAAAATGGTATTCTTACAGAAATACCTCTGTGTGTTGGTATTCACCATAATTTTAAGTATAAAGGACAATATTTTATCATCTTAATTGTTTTAACAAACAGAATTATATCTCCTTAAATAATTTTTGTCATTTGCCTGATCATGTTTTCATTGTGTGGAGGGTTTGTTAGAAGAGGGTTTTTCTGTGCTTTATCTGGCAGTTATCAGCAGACAGCCTCAAAATTGTTACAATTCAAGCTGGAGGTAAATTCAAATTTAACTATTTAATGTAATAATAATAATGTGCTGGTGATTAGGGATTCCCAGCACCCAGTGCCTCGAGGGGAGTTGAGTGCATGCATGCATCTCCTGAGCTGAGATGTGTTCCCAATGTTTTTTGTCCCAGGATATTTTAGTAAAAACAATGTTACCACGCCTCAGTAACAATTGCCATTGATGTTCCTTCCCTCCTTCAGTACTGGCAGATGAAGTGCTCCATCTTTCTGTAATTTCTGACTTCGAGAATGACTCGGTTGAAGTGATGGTACTTCTTAGTGTAGCAGAGGTCCAACAGGCAAGACTGGAAATTTTTCATCTGTCTTCAGCAATCATAATAGGTAAAAATTGAAATATATACTAACATTTTCTAGGGCAATAAGCCTGGTGTCAGATTTTGAAGTTGTTTACATTTAATTTTTAAAAGACCTTGCATTTTACAAACTTTTCAAAGAGTAGTTTTGTAGTTTTCAACAAAGTTAGTATTTTCTTTAAATATTCACTAATGTTGGACTTATTTTTGTGCCTATTTTTAGATATATAAAATGGAGCTTTATTTTCAAAGCTACTGAAGATCTACAGTTATTTTCTTTCATTTCAATTTTATCAGGTGCCTTGTCAGTCTTGATTTCAGGTGTCCCTTTAAAGTTCAAATTGGGGAACTAAAAAGAATAAAATGCCTTTTTGAAGATATGAACTGCAGTGTTTTAACCAATACCACCCAGGCTGTGTGTTCCTCGTGGCAGAGATTCCTAAAACAAATTCTAGATGAAGACAATGGTGACATGACCCTGCATGCAAACTAATTAGTACTGTTGATGTAATACTCAAGAAGCAAAGTAAATTAGTGTATGCAAATAGTCACATCACTGTGGTTAAACTGCTTCTTTAGAGCCAGTAGAGCTATTGTTCTGCTTCACTGCAGTGTGCTGCATCAGCACAACTCACTGAGTTGGTGTTAAATCTAAGTACCTCAGTTTTCAGTCTCATCCCCCATTCATGTCATGCTCACTCCTTGCTGAGGATCATTTTCATAGTTACATGATAGGCAAAGCACCTGTATTAGTGGTAGTCATGCTTCTTCCTCCCTCTTTCTTTTGTTAATCTTTTAGATAATGAGAAGTATGTGAATGAACAAGGACTATTTAATGCTAGTGACCTGAAAAAGGAGCAATATGATCTGGATTGCCCTTTGAGCTCAGCAGTCAGACTGAAGGATAACATTGTGTATGGCTACTGCACCTGTGCACCCTTCATCTGTAAATACCACCTCTCTGAAGAGGTAATTCTCTGAATTTGCATCATTTTGGGTGGTGGTTAAATACCAGCAAACAAAAGCTGCAGATGAAGTTAATAGAGCAGGATGTTATCTTAAAGAAATCCTCTCTCCACTCAAAATACCTACTCCATTTATACATCAGCTTTCAGTATTTCACCACTTGCTTAGAAACCTGACAAAAATAATGTCCTTGTTCTGTTATATTGGTTCCTAAAATCCACACAACTTACAGGCACTTCACAATTGGCCTCTGTGCTGGAGCTGTGGGTTTGTGCAGACTGCTGAGTAACCTGGGCATGCAGCTCCTGGAGGGACTGAGCCAATGTGAGCCCAGGACTCTCAGATGCAAACCCAGCCCAGCCTCACAATAAAGCAGTGGGGGCTTCAGGAAGCCACTGTCATTGCCAGCTGAGGAACTGCAGCTCTCTGCAGCCCATAGGTCTCCCACAGTTTAAGAGTCAAGGCAGGTAAAAAGGTGAATTCTAAAGGTCAACAATATTCCTGGACATGTCCCATCCTTTCTGAGCCAAGAAATTCCAGGCTTGAACATACTGAATGCAGACCCTTCTGCAGAGATGAAAAGCAAATCAGCAGCACAACATTGGCACCACTTCCTCAGCTCAGTAATCCATCAACAGTTTAAACTGCAATGCATGTGGTAACCCACAAACCTCTCATTAATTTTCTCAAAATGGCATAGATATCATCTGAACTGCTGCTCACCTTTTGCTTGCTTGGCAGAATAAGTTGGAAGATCCATCATTATTTTCATCAGAAAAGAAGATTCCCAGCAAACAGTTTGGATCAGGTTTGCTCTGTTTATCACCCAACAGCCAGTGGCTGGCAGCAGCAGCCAAGGATGGGGTTTTGTTTATCTACAATTCTTCTACTCTGGTAGGTGGGCGTCTGGGCACAGGCTTTGTTTGATTTATGGGAGACTGAAGTGTGAAAATTACTTTCTTTAAGTGTAAACCTTTCCTCACTTGAATAGAAGGCGTTTGAGAAAAATTTATGTTGAAAATGAACTGACATAGCATTATACAAGACAATTGGTTTTATAATGAATGTGTGTACAATCATACAAACCACTTAATTCTTTCTTCAGTAAATCTTAGCTTAGATCATTTTGCTACTGTTCTTACCTCCTGCAAAATCAATATACTTCAAACTTGTCCCATGTGTAGTCAAACCTTTTAAACTTAAAACCTCTAGTATTTTATGTACTTTGTATTGTCATTTTGGATTGACTTTTATCTAAAAATAAAAAAAAATAAATGTTTTTAAAATTTAAATACTAATAATTTAAAGACATATTCCATTATAAAAATGTATTTGCTGATACTGCTTCTATGACTTCTCTAGGATATACTTGCTCAAAAGCATTGTCAGTCATATCAAGGAGGGGGAATCAGATCCATGGTATTCTCCCTGAATGGCAAATTCATCCTAGTTAACGGTGAAAATGATTGTGCCCTGGTGTGTCTGAAGTGGAAGTATGTATAAAGTGGCAGATTAATATTGGTTGTGTCATTTCTTGTATCCTGATAGAATAGTTTTTGCATCTACTTGTGGTTCTAGACTTCCTTTTTCTGAGTCTCAAAAGAGAAAAATTGGAGAGAAGTTAAATCTTTCCTCTCATCTTTAAAGGCAGCCTGGCCTCTGTAGCTCAGGAAAATCTTATACTTTGTGTCTGATTGCAGCATAACACATAGGAGTATCTTCTGAGAAGTATTATCAAGAGTGATACCTCTTATCATTCTCAGATCAGCTCTGGAAAGGGCTCTCTGAGCATGCAAGGGATATAATCTCCTGACATACTGTTTTAACTCAGCAAAAAGGAGACATCCTGGCTTTAATGGGAATTCTACTGTGGCTACAGAGAGGTCTTAGCAGACATTAGGAGCAAGAGACACTTGAAAGTACAGCTTTTCTGTGGGAAAATAAGTGTTCAGGTAGATTCACAAAGGTGACTGTCAGAGCAATATTTCTAATATGGGTAATCCATCTTTCAGAGTTTTTATTTCTGTGGAGAGTTCACTTAATTATGCAATTCTAGAACTCAAACAATACAAATATATTGAATATGCATTTTTTAACAACTTAATAATAGTGTTATAAAGAATATTTAATACTTTGTCCTTTTCCATAATATATTAAAAAAAAACATTAGTTCCCTTTCTGTTTATCAGGGAGATAAAGGAAACTGAAGTTGAGGAAGCTGCTCTTTACTGGCAATCTNTGTGTTATAAAGAATATTTAATACTTTGTCCTTTTCCATAATATATTAAAAAAAACATTAGTTCCCTTTCTGTTTATCAGGGAGATAAAGGAAACTGAAGTTGAGGAAGCTGCTCTTTACTGGCAATCTCTATTTGATATACTGAACAAGTCTACTTCAGATGAAAATTCTGTTTTAAAATCTATGACAGAATGGAAGTTTGACCCAGAATCCACATCAAAATCACTTCCAGTAAAGAAACTTAAGGTGCTTTCTTTATTTTTATGGGGGGGAAAAAAAGTTTGATCATTATCCTAAAATTGTACCTGATAAAAATTGTCCTTGATACACTGATCCTTTTGTTTAAGTGGAAGAATACCCCTGAGGATAGGCTGAATATGCTTAAATAGTAATTTGTGGAAGAGTAGTATCAAAGAAACAGGATATTTATCTGAAGATGACATTCACATCTTCAGTTTCACTTGGCTTCCTCAGCCACAGAAAACTCTGTGAAAGTCAGTTTCTCCTCAAGAGAAGTTCCCTGTCCTTCCCAGTGTGATGTTACTGCTGTCATTGTGTGTTACAAGTTGTATGGTTTTCTATTGAAATCAATCAAAATAGTGACTAGAGAGATTAGTCCAGTCAATCATTTGAGTCAAAAGGCTTTGCATAATAGCACGGGTTTGCAGGACCACATCTGGGGACTGGTTAGGCAACAAAAATGTAACACCCTCTAATTTGGTGGTGGTGGTGTTTCTAATGGGAGTCCAATTTTTCTTTCCTTTCTATCTTTCTTTAACTTGTTCTCTAAGTATCTGAGCTAAATGTTTATATCCTTAATATAAACATCAGGAGGCACCACTGAAATCTTTTCATGCACAGGTGACAGAAGAAGATGGAAACGTCATAAATACCGATGACATGACATGGATAGGTCAGAAAATGCAGAAGGTACTTTCACAAATCAAGTATTAATCAAAAAACAGAGTTTTCAAGGGTCATTAGTCACTGGGAGTACCAAAGTACTTGCTGTAAACAGATGTAGTTTCAAAAGCTTTTCTCACATTTGGCCCTTTCTTTAACCATTGCAATCTAGACTTTCAGAAATTCTAAGCCAAGGTTATAAATGCATGAGAGAACATGCCTAGCACAATAGGAGCTCTGAAGACCAGAAGACCACTTCTAGACAAGGAGTATACAAAACAAAAAGCAAAGAAAAACAAGATTTAAAAAAGCCTGACAAATTCACTTCTTTTAGAAACTTGAAAGACTTTTTATACTAAGTGTCAAAAAGTTGTCAAGAATATTAGCAGAAACCAAGCAGGTTACTCAGTGAAAAATAAAAACAATGAAAATTTTCAACAATGACAAATCTAAGGATCAAAGAATTCTTTAGTAGGCTTTATGCAGTTCAATATGTCTGTAAGCATTGCACTTGTAATTATGTCTTTCTTTAATATTTTCTTTTTTTCAAGTGCTATTACCATACAACCAGTTTACAATGTGACCTCGCTGTAAAATCTGTTTTCTCTTGTGCAATTCTAAGAATCATCTTATTGAATTAGGGTTGTGTCTGTTTCAGTTATTAACCCCTCTGGCATTTTATTGTCTGTACAGATAATGTTCCTTTAGATTACTTCAGTAATTTTTTTTTCTTGCCTTTTTTTGCCTGTCAACAATGGATTTGTTGTATGTCAGGTTATGAGAGAAGAGACTCAGAGGTTTGCTAACCAGAAGGAAGAGCTGCAAATGGGAATTAAAAAGCTGCGTGAAACTGTGAGTTTCTTACAAGGGTAATGGCTCAGCTTCCCAGTTTTGTTTACAAGAACACTTCATTTATGGCTGTGAGCTCTAGTGCTCCATTACATTTTTGTCATAAGCTCTGAGCAGACAGGTATTAAAGAGATGTGTTTCTTCAGGGACCAGTGCTGAAACTGCCAGGAGTTACTGTCTGCTTCTCAGTTTCCTTTGCTCCAAATGAGTATTTTGTACCACCCTTATATCTTGAGCTATCTGTCTTCTCAGCAGGCTAATTTCTGCCTGTATAGCAACCTTCCATTATAGAAAAGGCTGTCCTCTCCTTTTTCTTCTGTTTCTTCCCATAAGGCAGTTAAAAGTGCAGGTAATTAAAATAATTTTCTCTGATATCAAGTTCTATAGTGTTAAAAATAGCATTTCTTCTGTTCACATTGAAATTACTTTTCATTCCTTATATTAAAAAAAAACAGATTCAGAAAATGATGCATGAAAATGAGCAGGTGCCAGACATTGAGAAACTGGAGCACTGGGAGTTCAACCTGGATTTAGAGGAACAGGAACGAGTGCAAGCAGAGGCTGAAGAAGATGTGGCCAGGGTATGGCAGAATGGGGGAACATTTTAAAACTATCAGTGGAAAGAGAAAAATGAGTAAATAACAGAGGATTATCTCAAAGTTGCTGTTCACTGCTGAGAAGCAGAAAAACAGAAAAGTATTTAAAGTCACTTTTTGAAGCAAGTGAAACTGCTGATGCAGACAAGGCAAACTGGAATATGATTTATGCCAGAAACAATAAATCTCCCACTGTGGCCTAAGACATGTTGTTTAAGTTCTAGAATGCTTTTCCTCTTATAGAAGATGATGCCTTCAGGACTATGCAGATAGTTTTTGGAGAAGATAGCAGTGATAGTCTAAGATGATGAAATACTGATAATTAATTCCATTTCTTAGTCTTCTTTCAGTAACTCAATGCAAATTGTCCATATCTTGTTACTTTGCACCACATCCTGTTCTTTTCTCTTCTGTGTCTTGAAAGGCAAGGAAGGAGATTGAGATGGAGAGTTTATTCTACTGCTATTTGCAGGATTTAATCAAATATGAGTGCTGGGATGTCTTGTGCGTAAAAGGACGTGCAGTTAAGGTAACCTCTGCTTTCTAAGACATTTTCTGCAGAAGCTTATTTATTCCTTAAGGTACAGAGACAAAGTAACACATTTCTGATTTGCTTATGGTGTGGGAAAAACTTTACTTCTTCCCAAGGCTCAGGGAAATCTTTTATTCTGTTAGTTTTGTCTGAGCTTGGCGGATTTTCCCTTCTAAGGTGGAAAATAGTGCTGATAAGCAAAGAGGGAATTCTTTAATTCCTTGATCTCAGACAATATATTTACACAGTATTGCTAAAAGGACAAGTAAATATCATTTTTCTTTGTCAGTCCATATGACTTCTGCTACAGAGAACATAAAGGCAAAATTTAACCTGGATTTTGCCTATTTTAAACAGAGGAAGGTGAGTCAAACTGATGATACTGGATTATCCCAAGGGTACTGAAAGACAAAGTCATTTTACAAAAAAACCCAAATGAACTACTTCTGGTTTAATTCTGTGGATAAAGATGGATAAAGAGACCACACCTATAGATTATTTTTAAAACTGTATTTTATACATTGTCTGTACTAATTGATCTTCAGTTTTATTCCTGATTTTAAGCAGTCTGTAACTATCTAGCATTCAGGTATTGAACAAATGAACTGATAGAAGCATTCTGAAGAACTTCTTACTTTGGGGTTTTTTATTTTAAATTTGAGCAGTGCTTCCATATGGATTGTCAAGTGAGTAATTATCCACTGAAGGAACGTAGTAAAGAAGAGCTGGAAACTTTGAAGAAAGTTCTCCAGTTAAAGAAGGTACAGATCATGATCTTCTGAGCCTACATCTTATCACTTCTTTATCTAGTTATATTCCTAAGGCCCATTTTCTTGCTGTAGAAGTTGGCCAAAAAAAAATTTTAAAACATAAATAAAGGTGAAATGTTGTTAAAGAAAGTATTAAGCTTAAATAGAAACAGAATAGCTGAGGTTAGAAGAGCCCTTTGGAAGTTATCTAGTCCAACATTCCTGAAGCATTTACTCAGAGCTGTGTCCAGTGAGGCTTGGAATATCTCCATGTTGAAAGAATCCATAAGCTCTCTGGGCTACCTTTTCTCATGTTTGACGACCCTTGCAGGAAAAAGAACCCCCCCCAAGCTTCTCCTTCCTGAGGGTAAACAATTCCAGTTCTCTCAGACTGTCCTCACATGTAAAATGTTTTAAATCCTTATTGCTATTAGTGGCCTATCACTGGACTTAGTTCAGTATTCCCAGTGTTGTACTGGGGAACCAACAAATGGACCCAATATTCCAGATATGATAATTTCAACTTGTGTTATTTTGATCACTGAGCTTAATTGAAGAATATAACCTCTAGAATTTTCTTCATTGGGTGTCTCTAGATCGTGTACAAACTTGACACAGTTGCCCTGTTTCTGATATGCAGGCTCAGGAGAAAAATCTTGAGGCTGACTCTGAGACTGCTTTATCTGAGGAAGAAGGAGAGAAGGCAGCAGAAGATGTGGCTGATGATGGTGCATCTCACTGCCTGAATGGAAGCCTGAGCTCTCAGTATGGTGGGGACACATCTATCCTATACCACCAATGTGACTTGCACACCAAGGAGCAGAAACTCAATCAGACAATATTACTGAAGGTGATATCTTCTCAAATCTTACTGCAGTGACCCTCTCCTTTCTGTTGGCTTTCACAGCAGTCACAGCCACTGTTAGATTTTGGACATACTGACACTAAGCAATGGAGACTTGCACCAGTCTCTGAGCAACTGAGACAAAAGCTGATAAATGCACATAGTGCTGTGGATTTGCCAGCTTGGGTTTGGAAGAATAAGATTTCATGAAACTGGTTATCCAATCTGTATCCTTTTCATGGTGCATTTTAGTAAATTGACAGAGTAAGAGAGACATATGCTTTACTCTCTTTAAAGTTCTACTTTTCTTTTTTGAGATCAATTCTTTATGCTAAAAGAAGAATTTATCCACCAAGAATAAATGCTTTTTTTAGAGGATTATAAGGTCTGAGGTGTTCTTAAAAGGTCAGTTTCCAATGTTTGTTTGTTTAATGGGCACATTTTACTTAGATATGTCAGAGATTCACATGGAAGCATATTGAAACTGCAGGCTGCATCAGGAAAGCATATCCTTTGCTCTGCCTCCCTGCACCTGTGATTTACAGTCCCTAGATTTACAGGTCACGTGTTTTTTTCTTTGAAGCTTCTCCTTCCTTCAGTTGAAGAGGGACCAAAACAAAGCAAATAGAGGACAGCCTAGTTTTTAATCTAGCTTTGGCAGCAGCATGCTTCTTTCAGACTCTTTCTTAAATGCCAAATGTGTAGAAGAAAATGAATAAAAATTTCTAGGGAAAAAAAGAAAAAAGATATTATCTGCCTAAGTCCATTTAACAAAGCTTGAACTCTACACTTAAAATTTTCACAAAAAGGATTTACTAGTTTATCTCCTTGTCATGCACACAAATACACATTGATCATTCTGATGGCTTGAGGAGTAGTATACAAACATGGGTGGATGTGACCTGAACAGTACTTCTCTCTCCTTTTTTGGTATTCCAGGACATCATTTACAAAGTGAAAACTGCTTTTAATGAGGAATTTGACATAGTTGTACAACAAAAGGAGCAGGAGATAGCACGAGTGAAAGAAAGAAACCTGAAGATCCAAGAAATCTTGGAGCAGCTTGAACTTCAAGTGGAAGTGTGGGAGCCAGTCCTCACAGATGAGGAGATGCCAGAGCGAGCGCTCACTGTTCAGGATTCAGAGGTGTGTGACAAATGCATCTTTGTATTTCCCCCGTTCAAACCCAGCTCTCTAATTCTTCTCATTTCTAGACATTGTGTCAGTACTGAAAAACCCTCAAGCAGATGTGTCTGTATACTTAAAATCATCTTTTTGGCTCATTTTCTTCCCTTCCCTTTTTAGAGAGAAAAGCCTTAAGTCAATCTGAAATGAAAAAAAATGTGTACAAAGTTAATTTATTGCTGTTAAAAGTTTTCAAAATGCCCATAAATTAGATAGAAATTCTTTGTTCCTGACATTCAAACTGGGCTTTCAGGAATTGCTTCCATAGTTGAGGATTTCTCTGTTTTCTCTGAGTATCATTTTGAAACAAAGTAGTTTTAAACTAAAAATCAAAGTGTTAGAGCATATTTAGTAATGTACTTACAAATTCAATTAATTATTTACAAAGAAATACCATATTTTTTATGCAATATAGTCCACTGATCTTATCAGCTTGTGTGATCAATCTTTTCCCATTTTTCTTTGCTCCCTCACAAGACCATGTTATCCCACTGTAAGAAAAGGCATACACAAAACACAGCTAATATCAACAAAAGTGATGGTGGTTTATATTTTAGGATATTTGAATGTAGTTTCTGTAGCTATTCAAAAGGAGAATTTTCATCTTGAGGAATATTGTCACAGAGCAGAGATACAGCAAGCATTGAGAATTTGTTTTACAGCACTGTCATGCTTTAACCCCAGTCAGCAATGATGCACCACACAAATGCTCACTGACTGCCCATCTCCCCAGGGTGAGGGAAGTGATTGGAAGGGTAAAGGTGAGAAAACTCGTGGGTTGAGATTAGAACAGTTCCATAACTGAAATAAAATATAATAATAATGACAACAATGACAATCATAAAGTAATTACCGCAATTAAAACATAATCANTTTACAGCACTGTCATGCTTTAACCCCAGTCAGCAATGATGCACCACACAACTGCTCACTCACTGCCCCATCTCCCCAGGGTGAGGGAAGTGATTGGAAGGGTAAAGGTGAGAAAACTCGTGGGTTGAGATTAGAACAGTTCCATAACTGAAATAAAATATAATAATAATGACAACAATGACAATCATAAAGTAATTACTGCAATTAAAACATAATCATGGATGTAATTAAGAGGAAAATAATAAAAAGAGAAAGAAATAAAACTGAAGAAAAACAACTGATGCAAATGAAAAACAATTGCTCACCACCAATGTACCAAACCTCAGGCTGTGGCATGTCCTGTACACCAGCTATTTGGAAGAAAATTAACTCCATCCCAGCCAAAACCAGCACCACATTTTTCCCTGTGATCACATTTGGAAAAAAGAACCCTGATACTAACTTCATTTTGTGTCTTCAGATTAAAGCTGAGAAATACATGACTCAAGAGGAGAAGGAGCAAGCAGAATTGCTGGCTAAGCTTGAAATGGAAAGACGCCTTGCAGCCATGGTAATTAAAGAAGTGTTCCCTCTACAGGCCACTGTCTCTGTTTAGGCTTCTTTAATTAGTGCAGCACTGAAACATTCCAGTAATGTAGGATGGGAGAACTAATTTAAACTGGTAGGTAATGATGATATGTGCCTTTTCCTTCTTATTGCTTACAATCATAACTACATAGGTCAGCTGAGGGGAGAAAAGACAGATTGTTAGACTCAGTTTTTAAACATGTGCTTAGGGACACATATCAGGTGGCTGGGAACTAGATACATGTCCAAATTCGTGCTACTCCTCAATCAAGAGCTTTGTGCTTGATATGTGTTGGTTGATTCAGCAGCCTCTGTTCTCCATCATTCAGACTAGAAGACTGTAGTGCTTTCCTCTGGCTTTAAAATGCATCTGTAAAAAAGCTAAGATGGTTCTGGCCCCAAAACAGGTGCCTAAGTACAACTTCCTTCATCATAGCTTGTCAGCTGGCCAGGAGTAACCTATGCCTGTGTGCACAGGCAGTTTTAGTAAGTTATCTGGCATATGGGTATCTGCTTACCAGAAAAAGCTGAAACTTTTGGCACATTTCACACACATCCCCAAAAAGCATCATTCTGCTAGTGACACACTGAATAGTCTAGAGGTGAACACTGTTATCATCCCCAAAACTTGCAATTGCTACACTTCCTTTTGTACCTTCAAGTATTTTTGTGGTTCTTCCCAGGACGATGAAAGACTGCGTGCTCTTGATGACATGATGGGGGGAGTGCTGGAAGTCAGGAAGGAAGACATTTTGAAAATGGTGAGATGTGTTTCTGCTGTGTCTTTTAGGAAACCTGTGGGCTCTTCTGGCAATGTAAAATTCCCAGCAAATATCTCCAACCTCAGTGACAGAAGAAAGCTGGAGAACTGTAGAATTGCATTCTGACCAGACTCCATAAGAGACCATACACAAAAAAAGACCACAAGATTCTACTGCCTGTGTAGAATTAGCTATCAACACCTGTTCCCATCACAGTGGAATACTGTAGGAACATCATCTCTTTAATGTACATCTATCTAATATATTACCATTATAACAACTATATTGCTGGGGGAAGGGTCAGTCATCTAATGGCTGTGATCTTACAGGAAAACACTGTGTTTCATTTAACTCACCAAAAATAGATAGTACAGCAGTAGAGGAAGAAAGAGTGTGAAGGAGTGCCACAGAAAAAGGGTAGACCCAAGCACTCCTCTGAATTCAATCTGTTATGAAGAATTAGGACTCCACATAGAAGTTTACGTTAGCATGGAGTTAGGTTTGGGGTTCTGAAACAGAAAATGTGGTGTATCTTGTACTGACAGTAGTATTTGAGTACCAAATTCTTGTATTTTGCAAGATCCAGCAGAGAATTCCTGTAAGCCAGTGAGTCTAGCACAGTACATATACACTGAAATTACTGGTGCAAGTAACAGACCAGAGCAGCAGAATGTGTGTTACTTTGACTTAAGGCTTGTACCTTACTAAGAAGTAACTTTTGTTAAATTTAGTGCATACTGTAGTTTGTTAGTGTGCTGATGTAGACTAAATATTGCTTTTTAAGAATATTTTTCTATAATTCTTTCAGGATATTCCTTCACCTTCTTTTCTATCCAGACCTGAGGATCTTTGGACTGAAGAAGAAAATAAAATATTTGAAGAATATGAGAAAAAAGTCAAAGAACTGAATGAAGAAAAAGAAGACTATAGACAGGTAAATTAAAATGAGGAAAAGATGGGTTTGTTCACAGTGTTCATGACCAAAGCTTCCAGTCTTTCTCAGAAGCAACTTCTAAAAATGAATACTAATAAACAGGATAAACTGAGAAAAAATTATCATTAAAGATCATGTGGCATATTAAATAAATCCTACCTTAGACAGAATCAGGCAGTCTCCACTTATAACAATTACTATGGGCAAAAGCTTGTAAAAGTTGTGATATCCCAAGAAGGTAACTTTCCTTCACAAATGTACCAGTATTTCTAAAATGTGTTTTTCAGGTTCATTCTCAGACTTGCTGATGCCATACACAAATAATACAATTATATTTATTCTTCAAAGTGATATTGGAACAACATAACTGTAGCCTAGTAGAACTCTCTTTCCAAACAAGTAATTTCTGTGGCCTTTTGGCTGAATTATACAGCTCCATATTGTGCATTCTCCATCATCTCATATATATAGATACATATAAATATCGAGAGAGACATCAGAAATTATTTGTTCCTCCAGATGTAATATTGCTGCTCTTGTACTTCCCTTCCCCAGTTTCTGAGAAGTGAATGGAACAAACTTGAAGCTTCCATCAGGGAAACAACACAAAATTTTGATGAGATTGTCTGCAAACTCTGTGAGAAGAAATTGAAATCAGAGATGGTCATCTACCAGGTATTGCAAAAAGCAGTAATTTTTCGTCTCCACCTCTGTGCAGCAGAAATGTTAACTTTTTTTATTACAATCATTTCACAGGAAGAACTCAAAATAGTCAATCTCATCTACACTTTACTGTTGGATGAAGAGTTGGACACCAGAGAAGCTGGACTTCATAAATTCCTTATTAAAAAGAAGAAAGAAAAAGTAAGTTATCATTTGGAATGCTGTTGTTAGGAGTAATGTAATGTTTCATGTACAGTTTCATGTGAAGTCTGCTCTTTCCAAACCAAAACCTTGCCATAAAGGACTTTCTGACAAGTTGCAGGGTCATTGGGGGGTTTTTTTTCTGTTTGTACCAGTGACATACGTTATAAATACCTCTGGTTTTCTTAATATTCAGCTTAACTTCTTAAAACTCAGCTCAGTTCATCTGGAGTTCTTTGGTTAAACTTCATACATCCAGAAGGGCATGCTGGTGTTTGTTTGCTACATGTAATCTTCTTTAGTTCCTGGTATCAAACTGAAAGTACAGTAGTAGGTCTGGGTTTCAATGCAAGTCTCTTACTGTGGTAGTCTGCAGGCTGGTTCTGGCTTTTGGGACAGTATTATCCCATTTGCCCTCTTTGTCTTCATGGAGCTGTTCATGAGTACACAGATAATACACTGCTGCCTCCACATGTCAGATCTCCTGCTCAGCCTGTGCAGAGCTGTGTGTGTTTGGAGCTGCCAGCAGCTCATGGTGAGCTGCAGGGAGGGATTCCAAACAGGCATCTAGCCCCCACCATTGAATTGGCTGGGCTAGTTTTAAAGCCATCTGAGGCCAACTTAAAATTTTACAATTATTATATTTTTCTTCATTTTCTAAATAGTCCCATTGGTACAACTTTTGGTCCCGGGAAACCGTCAAATACAACAAAACTGTCTCCCCAGCAGAGTATTAGCATTTAACAGCCTCTATAAAACATGACTTTAGTATCCTGACACATAGCAGAACTCTGCCACAACCATGGGGATGTTGCATTCTAAAGTTATAAACTCTCCACTGAACAACATTTGAGATTTTTTGACTGGTCTTACCTGAGGTGACATGAAAGTAAAAAGAAATCTCCATAGAAAAAAAGGCCCGTAAGGATTTCTTACACAAATTTGTTACATTCTTAAGCAGCAGGTTAGTTTAATTTCACAGCTCTTCATCTTCTAGCAGTATCTACAAGTGACCCTGAAGAAGGCACTGTATGATTACTTAAAATAGCTCACAAGGTTGTCCCTAGAAATAAGAAGGTGTCAGCTTCATCACTGTATGTGAATAGCCATTCCCTGCTTCTGCTGGCTGTTTCATTCCTGAAATCTTTTGGTTTTACTCTAGGTCAAGGGTGCAAGGAGAGTCCTGACTGCAAAATACGGTGTTGAGGCTTACACAGGCCCCTATAAAGACGCATTACATGAAGAGAAGGTGAGATTCTTGGAAACACAAGGAGTTTCAGAAGTTAGAAGTTAATTAGTTTTATCTTCATAATGAGAGGAATGTACTTCTCTGTAAGCAAGAGTTCTGGCCAACTCACTGATCAATGGAATTAGGCAGTAAAGGACAGCGTGTGCACAGAAGAATTTATGAAATAATGCTGATTCCTGTGATGTTTGGGAGCACTGTATTCTGTATTTCTAAGATATGGGCAGGTTGATGCTTCTTTTAAAAATAATGTGGTGGTAACAAGAAAGCTTTCTTTCCCATCCCCAGAGCCTGGAACATGGTTTTAGAAAGAAGTTTGCTGATATACCTGACGATCTCCTTGAGGAACTTTTACACCTTTACAAAGATCGACCAGAGTAAGATCCCCTCCAATTCCATTGTTTAAATACTAGAATTTCTTGTGAGTCAAGAATGAGAATACTATTTATTTTAATAGTCTAAATTATATTGTCTGCTTTTTATTGGATAATTAACAAAAGCTAATTTCCCATCACACTAACAATTGCTATTTTGAATATACATTTCCTTATTCACTCCACAAAATCTGTTTTAAATGCAATCATCAGGTTCCAAGACAATATTCTTATTTTATATAGTCTTATCTATTTGCTTTTTGCAAGAGATCGAGAGTATGAAACGTTCTTAGTTTTTTGTGACCTTCTTCTATGGAAGAGAAAATACAAAGTACATCCTGTCTGTGCTGTGTGTGTGCACTAGGCCCTCAAGGACAGAAACCCTCCTTGACACAGCTAACCCCTATGTGAAGGGATCAGCTGAGGATTACCAAGATTCACTTTCCCTTTTAATGAAAGCCATGGATGAACTGGATAGTCCTGAGCACATGCCTAGTGGCTTAGACCAGTCTGTGTGGGAACGTTTTTGTCTGGCTAGGCGAAATAAAATGGAGAGCGAGGAGCTGGTATGTAAAATTCTTTATTTTGCCTGTATACTTCTTGATATTTTTGAGTCTTAAACTTTAGTGGATTTCTCACGTAGGGTCAAGATGGTGGTAAAATCACAATGCAGGATACATAAACTCTATTGGCCTTTTGAAAGTTTGTTCTGGCTATGTTCAATTCAGAATAACAGTTCTCTGGTTCTAGCTGCAGTTCTTCACAGGAAAAATTAGCACATTAATATGGATGGATTTGATCAGAATGATTGTGACCTTGATATGGTTTCATTAAAAATAAAAAACATCATTTTCGTTTTCTCGATCCATACCAAAAAAAACTATAAGGTATTTGATTCCCATTATCTGTTGGAGTCATCCTCTCCCATAAGCATTCTACACTCGCACCAATGCATTCCAATATTTTTCTAGAATATAAAGAGCAATTCTTAACAAAAGGTGTTTCTGGAGATGTATTTGTTCATTATAAAAGCATGAATGAATAAACCTGAATTATCCAGAGAGAGTTATATATGAAATTTGACCAAAAGAGAAGCAAATATGATTTCCCTTCACATGAATAAACTATGCATATATGAACAAATAATTTACTGAGCAGAGTACTGTAACCTTTATGTCTCATATGTTATACTGAAATCCTCAAAATAATGGGCTGCATATTTATACATACAAATACCTTCTTAAGAACTTGTCTTCTCTGTCCTTGAGAGGCTTGCCCTGACATACTGACAAAGTTCAAAAAGTTGGGAATGTCACAATGTTGCTTGCCTAGGTGAAATGTTAGGCCCTAGCACTGGCAAAGATGCAGGCCTGTCATCAGAGAAGAGTGGATGAAAATGAGAAGATGAAGTCAGAATTAGAGAACACTTTCCAAGAACTCACTTGGTAATTTTGTGTCTTTTCCTATGTTCAGCTGACCGTTAATATGGCACTAACGCAGACCAAAAGTTACAAGCAAAATGATGCACTTCTGTTCTCCAGCACTCTTTTTATCTGGGTTTCATTACTGCTTGGACCTGCAATATTTCATTTTTTTCATCTACAGAACATAATTTTCACATTTGCTATCATTCAAGAATAAATTCCAAAGTAAAATGTACAGGAAAATGAGTCCTGGCTGGAAGTCTCTTCTGTTTTCTTTTCAATTGATATTAAGATTTCAGTACTAACATTTTCCCTTAGAACATCTGCTAGAGTATGTTAAACTGAATCCAGTGTTTGAAAACTTTATGTATATATATACGATAGGTTTCAGATTTTGTAGTCACTTTAACAGCAAACAGAAGGCAGAGTCTGTCAAAGAGTAACCTCTATATCAGCATACCACCTACCAGTAATAAACATCGAGAACATGGAAGGATTTATATAATCCTGTTGAAATCACTAAATGCTGTTTTTGTTTTCTGCCATCTTAGGCTGAAGGAGGAGAAGATGAAGCTTCAGCAGAATTTGACCGTCCAGTTTTTGCTAAAACAAGGACAGGTGGAATTGGAAAGTACTCAGATCCCAGACTACAGTGATGCTGTTCTCATTGATAGGAGCGTTGTTGAAGAACTGAATTGCGCTCTTGCGGTAATTTACGTTATCGGGAGCAAATTTAAGCTTTCTAAACAAATGTATTGTCCTTCAGGGGCTCAGCTTTTTCTCCAGTTTGACATCTAGTTTCAATTCAGTACAACACACCAGCAGGCTCAATTGTAATCTAGAAGCTATTCAGAATTCGCTGATGTCTCTTCTCATGATGTAGATTGCAGTGCAGACTGCTTTCTTGATGTTTGATCAGTACAATTCAGATCAATGAAATGGTGACAGTCTTTAGACACACCATCACTTACACATACATTGTAACTAGAAAATGCTAATATCATGGGCACCAGTCCAAAAGTTCCCTCAAGGCAAACTTACCGTCATGTTAAGAAGCATTTGAATAGTGGCTTACATAACATTTAAAAATTAATACACTTTTTTATGTAAGGTGAAATTGGTGATGATACTTAAAACAGTTTTTCATACCCTCATGAAATGTGCTTTCTTAAGGCATTTTCTCTGTACAAAAATTGTCTTTTAGTGCTACAGCACAAAGCCTTCAGTAACATCTGCGAAATACCTTAAACAGAGCCAGCTTGTGTTTTGTAGACCTAAAATGCCTTTTCATTCTTATATAAGATAGATAGATGGATGGAGAGGTTAGTTGTCATTTTCTTCATCTATTTCTATGATCTAAGGCTGTGATACACAGCATAAAAGAGAATTAACTTCCTTAAAAGATAACCATCTGGAAAGAGTCTGCTGTATAGCATGTTTAATTGGCTAAAATTATGACTTTGGAAACTTGCCCATCTTGTTGTAAACAATTATTCCATAATCTGTTAAGTATGTTAATTAAGATTGATCTATTTTTTAGGCTCAAGGAGAAAAAAAAATTACTGCCATGGTAGAATACAAAGACTTCTCTAAAGGGATAATACAGTCGGAATGGGAACACAAGAAAATGAAAATGCAGATAGAAGATCTGAAAGAGAAGGCTCGGGATATTGTAATACTACCTATTTCAAAAGATTGCCAGCTAGTGAGTTGCTTTTTCTGATTTATATTTGAACTGCAGAAAATTATGTTGCCTATACCTGTAAGATCGTTTATATTTATACCTCATAAATCTCTTATTACCAGAGAAATGTGATTCCTAATAGGTCAACAATTCAGCCTTCAAAGGGAGGTCTTACTCATGAGATTGAGCAGGGATTAAATTCTTTGGGATGTTGCAGCACAAATTAAGGCAAAATTAGCCCTAACTTAGTGTTTCAAAATTGGCGTTGCATAAGGAATCAGGATTTTGCAGCCACAAGGAACAGATCTCTTAAATCGAGCAGAGTCGTTTTTGAGTGGAAGGTCTGAGGTGCCCCCATCTGGTATCGCACAGAAATAGCGTAACTTTGCTCTGCACGGAGGCTGAGCGTTCCTGCGGGAGCCTCACCGAGTCCCACCCTCTCTCTGCCATTTGCTGGCCCAGCAGCAGAACAGGGAATTGTTTGCCGTGCCCGGCAGGCAGGAGGGGGCAGCCGGCCAGCATGTCTGCCCCGACAAAACTCTGAACAAGCCCAGCTGGCAGGCCAGGAAAAAGAGGTAAAGGTTGTGGATCACAGCTGAGGATAGCACTGGGAGAAGAAAGGAGGAAGAAGAAAGGTTGTAGGGAAAGCCTGAGGGTATCACAGTATGGGATATAGAAGACTGTAGGGAAATCTTACAGTGATGATGTGGGTAGCTTAAAGGTTTGGAGTAAGGGATGTTGAAGCATGGGTAGGCTGGAGATACAGCAGTGGGGACAGCTATAAAGCACAGAGAAAAAGGAAAGTGTTGGACAGCAGGTAAGGATATTGCAATTCAATCAAATTATTAGAATAAAATTCAAAACATCTGTTTTGCTTAATCTTCATTTCTATTGCTGCTCCACAAAATGCTTGTTCTGAATCATAGCCACAGGACTTTCATAACTAGCACCAATCACCAGAACAGCTTTTCAAGGAGGTGATGGGACAGTGCACTAAAAAATTCTTGTGGCAGATTTATCACCAGTGTTGCCAGTTAGCTCAGTTCATTAAACTGATGAGCAGAACTCTTGCCCTTCAGAGAGAGTTAAACTGCCCATAGTAAAGGCATTTACCAGTTTAACCAGAATTTGAATGCCCTGAGGGAATTGACTTATGTCACTTTTTGATTAGAAATATGGAGTTAGTGGGGAAGACAAGGTAACAGATACCCCAACAACAGGAATGGAAAAAAAGATGGCTTAGATAAATGTGTGTGAGCAAGCACCTGAGACCATTTGGAATGAGGGCTGTAATGAAGCAGTGAGAGGAAGAAGTTTAATCCTGTAGACAGGAAAAGAAGTTTAACCCTGTAGACCAGGAGTCCCTTCTGGGTCTATCCTGTTTTTCCTCCTCTAACTAGAACAGCCCACATTATTCTGCCTGTCACTTTGGTGGGACAGTACTCTGGAAGGATGAATCCACATCTACAGAAACCTGTCTACTGCCTGTTGAAGATCCATAAAACATTATGGGGATTATCATTTGTCATTTGATAAAGAGGTATTTTAGTAGCAGTGTGCTCAAGGAAAAAAATCAATAAATTCTCTGAAATGCCAATTACTATGCAGATAGAACCATAAAAGAAGTAAGAATGATTAGGAAGCTACTAGACAGAAAATAATAATTTTCTTCTCTAGCCTAAAGACAGACTGTCTCTTAGGCCTCCAGCTATGTAAGCTTAGATTACATTATAAGCAAAAGCATGGCTTGGTTTTTTTGACAGCCTCAGCATATTTGTTTGGCCCTTGTTTCCATTTTAATTTTATAATAGATAACATCCTTTTTAGCAGCTGCACAGTCTAGTACTTACACAGCATCCAAGTGTATCCTTACAAGGTCCATTTATGATCACTAATGAGCTTTACCACTGCAGAATTCCAGTTTTTTGAGTTTCACATAGTATGATTTTCTTTATAGAAGGGTGGAATTGTTGAAAATTAACAGGCATAAGACAATTTCTTTCTGGTTTTATTTCTACAGTTCCTGACTATGCAGAACTATGACACTTATATCACTCAGCACTTAGCAGGGCTGGAGCAGAGCCTTGGTGTCATGGATAAGGTAAATCCAAGGGAACCACCACATCTGAGGGACACATCCTTAGTTTAAATGCAGCTCCTTGTCTGCATTAGCAAGAGGTGTTTGAAAGAGTAAGTGTAATTGATACAGGCATGCTAACTCAGGGACTGTTGGAGTACACCCATAGTAGCACACACAGATTAGATACAGATATAGATGTTATGTATTTGTCCATCTGGCTTTCAATAGTTTCCTCAAGGTGAGCTGTGCTGTCTACAGCAGCAGTTCTCTAGTGTTTGGAAGCAGTCCTCTTACATGGATTGTTGCAGAGATGAAGCCCATCTACTTGCACTGTTACTGGAGTTAAATACTTTCCTATCCTGAACATCTGAATACAGATCTGCTCATCACTTCTTACACAGCACTGCCAATAAAATTCACTCTTCCATTTCTAATGAAGCATTCTTTCAGTCTTCACTTTTTAATGTTTCTCTCCAGGAGCACCAATCTGTTCAAAGTATCCCTCTCCTCTGTATTCAAAATAAGAGACACAACAATCTGATTTGCTGGCTACCTCATGTATTTCATTATTCAAATTATGACTGCTCTTGTTTTTAAGTGCTTTCACTGGATTTTCTCCAAGTTGTGCTAGTTGGCATCAGCTTCCTCTTCAAGCTTTAGTATTTATTTTGTCCACTTGGAGCCCATCCATCAGCTTCAGCAGCTCCCAGCAGCCAAGAGCATGTCCTTAACTCACTGACTCCATTGACTTCCTTTTCTCCCTTTGCCTTTCAAGTTTTATCTTTAACATATCTCTCTTCCTGACCTATTCTGCTTTATTCCTTGGCTGGTCCTTAAATTAGAACTCCACAAACATACTGAGATACTGTGTGTGAAAGACACTTTACAAAGTAAAGCTTACAATGTGCTACTAGTCAAATCAACATACATGAAAGTTTATCAAGCTACAACACAGTGCTTAAAATTATAGCTTTTCATCATGTTTGTCTGAACAGTTTTTTATGACCTCATATATTTGCTTTATTCATCTCAAAATGGACAGTTGCACAAGAAGAATGTGAAGAACCACCAAAAAAAAGTCAGAGAGCTGAAGAAGTGCATCTGTCTAAAAGAGCAAGCGAACTACGAGCTGAGCCTGCAGCTGAAGGAAATGCTTGTCTCTGTGTCAGAAAGGATGCACATCTTCCAGGCAGCTGGTGAGTCCAGTGATGCACTTTAAGGCACAAGCAAAGAACATTCAGAAAATAACTCCAAGGCTGGACAGTGATGTTCTCTCCCTCAGATGAGGGGCAAGGAATGCCTGTTACTGTATGTGCACAATGAGCAGAGTCCTTCCTGCCAAAACCTAACCTGATTACTGAAGAGTTACCTGGAGACTCTCATAACCAAAGCTAATTGACTGAATTCCTGAAACTGTTCAAAATATTAGTCATTAATAACTTCATTAGGCAACATGCTTTCGTTTTTTCTGAGAGCTGTTCAATGTTCTTTCCACCCTTCCAAGAGAACAGAGGAAGTAATGTGGAGCTAAGAATAGTATTCACTACTAGGAAAACTTACAGAGATCTTTCCACTAGTGGAAAACAGTTACAGATTTTTAAAAGAGTGGGTACTTCCTAGAAGCTAAAGAAAGCATGCCCAGTGTCTTTTTGAAATATTTTGCTTTATTCAGTACTATAAAGGCTCTTAAGCCCAACTGTGTGCTTTTTTTAAAAAGATTGCCTATTTTTTACAGAACCTGGAACAACCCCAAGACAGGTCCCACATAAATATAGACTACACATGCCCCCATGAGCACAGGCTAACACTAAGACTTTGTGTTCTGCAGACACACGGGATATTTCTGAAAAGATCACAAGGGAGCGTTACCGAGAGATTGTGAAGCAGAAATATCTACGGAACCTTATAAAGGAACAGGAAAAACAGCTTGCAGTTCTTCAGTCGGAAGCTGAAAGTTGGAAACCAAGAACATTCCATATTATTTAAAAATCAGAGTCTAGGTAGATGAATACT
This sequence comes from Polioptila caerulea, assembly GCA_013397295.1. Classification (NCBI taxonomy): domain Eukaryota; kingdom Metazoa; phylum Chordata; class Aves; order Passeriformes; family Certhiidae; genus Polioptila; species Polioptila caerulea. The sequence goes on from VYXF01012754.1 coordinate 1,048,982, forward strand.
ACCATGGTCTTACCTAAGGAAAACAGTTTTGACAGCTGATTCTTCTCTCTGAACTTTTCTTTCCAAGAGTTTTGACAGCTGATTCTTCTCTCTGAACTTTTCTTTCCACAAATTGTTTCTTCTGTAACTGCTTTAAAAATAACTTCCATTTGAATGATGCATGAGTGTCTGATTTGTATTTTTTACACCTGGTCTTACCCTCATTATATTTCAGTTGATTAGATTTATTTCTACTGGTTTTATTATATAAACCATATGGCTCATTACAGAAAACAAAGGGTACAAGAAATTGTAGACTGATAGAAGAACAGATATATTTGTATGTCCATTCTTTGCAATATGCAATTGTAGAACCTTTGAAAGGTAAAGAAATCTATGAATTGGCATCTGCTACAATTCATGTCTGTGGATTTGACATCATTTACCCTTGTGATGGCACAGGTGTAGGTTTCTGAGCAGATGTAGAGATGCTTCCTCCTGACCATGTGTGCAACCTGGCCCTGTCCCAAAGGCAGCTGTGCCTGTGGTGTATAATCACCCACAGTCAGCAGGAGCTGTGGCTGCTGCCATGGGCAGAGTCACAGGAAAACCAGGTTTGGAAGCATCTGGCCTCCTGAAATAGTTGCTGGCATCTCCCACCCCTTTACATTGAGATGCAGTGTATTTTGCCAGCTCCCTCCACAAGAGCTAAGAAAAATAAAGAACCTGTGATAAAGTTAACCATTGCTGGAGCCAATTCTGCCTACTCAGGCATTCTCCCTGCTTTGTATTGCCCTGCTCCATGGTGCGTGTCAATTCTCCTGCTTTCATAAATTCACACGACATGTAAACCCATCTCATTGTGAGAGCAACACCAGCTTTGATACCTTAGCTGAAAGTTCTACATTTCTAAGAAAAATCTAGTTCAGTTGTGATCCTGTACACCTCTTTTTTTGCTTTACCATCTCTAACTGGGATTTGTGAGGATTCTAATTACATCTCACTTATTAAAAGACCTTTTGTCTTTCTGCTGAAACTGCCCTAGAAGCAGCATCATTCCAAATGTGCCAAGGACCTCAGGGAAGGAAACTGGCCCAGGCACCATCATCTTTTTTCACAAGCCTAAAAAGGAAAAGAAATACTGCTTTAATACTCAAAATGCAAGTTGCAATAAAGGGTGTTCTGCATTAATTCTCTGTGGACAGCAAGAGCCAGTATTCTTAAGAGCAAGCTGTAGGTACAGGCTGAAGTCTAATGAGCCTTACCAATGGTTAAAAGGTTCTGTATGATCTTTGATTTTCTTTCTCTTGAGCTAAGAAATTACTCCCTTTACAGAAGAAATAGGATATAGCACCTGTAACAAGAGGTAGGGTATAACCAGTAAGAAAACAAGATTCCTGGCAGTCAAGAGTTGTAAAGTAGTTAAGATTTATGTATTGTTACACTTGAGAAGCAGTGATTTTAGGGAAAATAAAAAACAAAAGTTACCATGATGAGAAAATAAGCCATCTCAAGTTAAATAAAAAAGCTTTTAAAAAAGGTATTTATTGGAGAATAAATGAAATGGTAAAGATTTATTCAGCTTTATTATGCTGTGTTTGAAGCAATCCCATTAAACAAGGCCTTGGATTTCTTATTTATTTGGAGAGAGAAAATATCTTGGCTCCCATATACAGTAGGAGAGTACAAAGTTGGCTTCAGTTTTCTTGCCTTCCCTTCTATTACCTCAGGCTGTGGCAGAATGCTTATGAGACAGTGGCCCTGAAGAGACTGTCTGGGCCAGTACTTGAAAGCAACTGCATTACAGCACATTTCCCTCAGCAGGAGTTAAAGCTAGTGAGAACATCTTCTCTCAGCTCTGGAATATTAACGTCTTCAAAATTAGTTCTCTTCACTTAACTCAGAAAATGCTGTCATTAGCCTTCATTGGCTGACTGGCATCAGAAGATATTTGTAAAATGGGTGTATCTACAAACAAACTGAACTCTTCCCCATTTGAACATGAACAGAATTGACAATTTGAGTTATTTCAATGCAAGTAACCAGATATTAATTAAAAAAATGACTGCTTTCTACTTTTTAAACTATGGCTTAATTTTATTTTTATTAAACAAAAATTCACTGACCAAGTCATTAAGCCAGATTCTCCAAGACATCACCAGTTTGATTTTTTTCCCTTTAAGTAATGCCTTTTACAGTGCCTACTGTATGTATGTACACAGCTTTACAAGTATTCTGGAGAAAACCTCCTAACCTCAAAGCATAAAGTCCGTTGTCTGACCAACACTTCTGACACAATCAGAATTTATTCAGTCTTTTCTGCTTTTGTGTCTGTGCAAAGAAAGCTCTGCAGCTGTAGATTATGTATCTACAAAATCTTCTTCTGTTCTGCTGTAGTGCAGTAATTGGTCTTCTAACCCAAAAGTATCGATGAGCTGAGTGAGACTCACTTTCTTGCCATCTGCAGAAAAGGCCGACTGCAGCTCATACAGCATCAGCTGGGTGCTGCTTCTCCACTTCACTATCAAAGCCTGCAGCTCAGACAGGTTGTTCTGAAATTGGGACAAACAAAAAAAGAGTCATCATCTGCTGCCATAAGGGGGTTTTGATACCCTGCAGATATTCTTATAAAATGCCTTAAACTGAGACAATACACAACCACACTGAAAATCCCTAAGAATTGCCTTACCTTGGATCGATACATCTTCACCAGTTTGAGCCTACGAAGAAGCTCTTCCTTCTCTTGCACCTGTTTCACCAGCTTTGCTTTTTCTTCCAGGGACTGATGCTGACCAAGATCTTCCTGTAGCACATCTGAATTCTCTGCTGATCCACAGGGATCACTTTCCTGTGAGGGTCTTTTCAAACATGTGTCTGCAGTGCCATTTGCTTCCAGGTTTTCAGAACCATCTTGTAATCTGGAGCAGTCTGTACTTGTCTCTGGCAAGCACCCTGTGTCAGCACCAGCAGTGTCTTTTTCTTCAGTGTCTGTTTTGAGCCGCTTTGCCACCGTAAAACTGGCATTAAATGAACGTCTTGTTTTCCTTAATCGCTCCCTCAGAGCTGCACTCATTTGCTAAAAAATAAAATAAACCCAAAAAACCCACGTGGTCAGAATAATCTTAAATTTTTATCAAATCTTAAACAACTGTTTACCCATCATTATTATTTACATAGAATGTGTAACATATTTAACTATCATTGTAAAGCCAGACTTCCTAATTCTCTGTGTAGCCTTCAAACACTTGAACAAAGTTAACTTCTTCCATTCACATGTATTTGCACACACAGCTGCAAGATATGGAAAGGTGTGGCTCCACATTTTCTTGGACAAAATCTTGTATTCTGTTGAGGCAAACTTACTCATCTAGTCTTTGTGTAAAAGAAATATGGCCTATTTCAACTTGGCTAATTTTATTCTATCAATTTCCCCTCTAGTTTAATGGAGATAAGGGTTATTTTTCCTGCTGTTCCATGCTATACATTTGTATTAGATCTAATACAAAACATCTGTATTCTAGAGCATATTAGAAATACTTGTACAATTTTGACCTGCTCATGCTTCAAGATACTTCACAAGCATCCAAAAAGATGTTTTTCTCCAAAATAACTATTTTTTATAATCCGTGTCTAACATTATTGTTTCTAGAAATGCACTAAAATACATGAGTGAGGAATTAGTTATGGAATATTTTCAAACCAGGCCTGTCCTGCATAGATCTGGATGCTGAGTGTGACAGTATCACCATTTCACCTGCCAGGATAAGACAAAAGCAGAGCTCAGCACTACAGAGATGATACAAACTGGAAGCATTGTACTTGGTCCCACTGGAGGCAGAAGTCACAGGAAGTCATCCTGCATGCACAGCAACCCAGAAAACAAGGACTTGAGAAAACCAAAGATGACAGGTTAAAACAAACAAGCAAAAAAATCCACCAAACACCCCATACAGTATTTAAATTTATTGGTATGGCATTTGGGTTATGTTGCTCCATCACTTTGTATTCACAGCAAACATCTGCATTTTCAGAGCAAAGTACACCAGGCACATTCCTTGCCTGCACAGCCTCGTAGCTAGAGCTATAAGGTGCCTGTCTCTAGCCTTCCAGCAAGCAGTATCTCAGTGACTTCTGACTCCTTGGTGATTTCACAAGCATTTTTGTTGCTATGAAGAATCACATTACTGGAAATGTGGTAAGTTTTCATACCTGTTTCCCTGAACTAGTCCCCTGTGCTGGTGCTGCCCCTGAATCCTTTGGAGTATTGCACAAAGATGGCAATTTATCCAGCACTGACTCTTCCATCTCGAGATGAATAGCAGCAGTCTCTGTTAAATGACAGAATGAATTGTGGTGTCATTGTCACCTGATTATAGTGAGCCATGTGGCTGCAGAAATGAGTAAAAGCTCTAATATGAAATTCAAAGGCTTATTTTCTAATTGGCATGTTCAAAAAAGACATCTGCACAAATTACACAACTGTTTCATGTGCTAAGCAGCATCTTGCTTTGTGAACAGCTTTTCCTTGAGAGGATGCATGACACTTCTAACTGCCATGAAGTCTTTTACTATCCATTTTATACATTATTTTTCCCCTCCCTCCTAAAGCTCTGTGGAGCCAGGAAGATTTTTGTTGTCCACAAGTATAAACAATTAATCTTTTCTATAGAACAATATAATTGAGTACCCAAGTCTCTGAAAATACTCCAGTCCCATTTGATCCTTCTGGGGATGCTGCTTTAAAAAGTAATTACTCACACAGGTGCAAGTTTTGATTAACAGGAAGCATCCCAAGCTCACTCAGAAAGGCACCTTAATTAAAATGGTTAAGTCACACCTCCCAGCACGAGCCAACTTCAAATCGATCTGGCAATGTTTAATTTTGTTTAGCCATTGTGAACCACCTACTAATGACCAGAATGCAGCTGGAAAATCGACACAGCTACACCTCCACTCACCTGCAAATTGCAATTAGGAGTTTTGAATCAGAAGCCTCTCAAGAATAAAATCCTGTAAACCAAAACTAGGCATTACAGGGCTGGCACGAGGGGCTTTCTCTTCACAGATGAGAACTGCCAAAGCTTTAGTATGCCAAAGCCTTAACAGCCCAGCAACCCTGGTCTTCCTGGCTTGATACCAAAGGATGGAGGTCCTCATTTATCTTAGAAGTCAACATTCCCGCCCCCGCTGTTCAAAACTGAACATATGGTACTCTATTAAAAAGCCCCAGACCTTACTAAAGAGTCTAGTTAATTGGGTATTGTAGCAATCTATCAATTAAACAGGAAGCCCACAGCATCCATTGAATATAATGGAATTTTAAGACTATTTCTTGTTGTAAGCAAGACGCTAGAAAAAGCTACATCATTCTTATGTATACTGGCTATCACAAATATGTAGCAAGTCTTTCCAGGGATCATTTCAAGCCTAAGAGATAGCTTTAAAAAAGCCCAAACAATCCTACGATTCTCTGCCTTTACTTTCTAATGCAAATTCGTTTTCAAATGACCATAACTTTTTCCATTGGTTTGCTAACGCTTTCACTTGGCAGCACATTCACAGAGATCTCCTGCGCTCTGGAAGTCCTTTTCCTGTATCTTAGGGAATTCCTGTATCTTGGCATTTTCAAGCAGGGATGCTGTTCACCACACAAAAAATTCTGTCCTTTAAGTGAAGAAAATTTGAATTAGAAGGGGAAAAGATAATTTTGCTTTTCAGTACTTACTTGACTTTCGCACTTTGGGTATGTGTGCAACTACGTCCTCAGTTTTCCTGCTTACAGCTACGTTATATAACGGCACTCACTCTTTTTACTGTCTCAACGACAAAAGGCTCTGTTAACACTCAATTCAGCTTTTGCCTTGCTAGTCTTCCACCGCAGAGAAGCAAGACGAAGGCTGGGCAGCCCATGAGCAGGGCCACACACCCGTGCAGCTCGTTCTGAGGTGCCGCACCCCAAAAACGCAGCCACAGCACCGATCCGCAGAGCTGACAAGCGAACTGAGGCCCCTCGGGGAGCACAAACCCCCCAGGGCCGGGCGAATGAGGAAGGAGCCCGGCGGAACCGCCCCTCGGCCCCCCGCTCCCCTCAGGCCCTTCAACCTCCCGCGGCCGCGCCGGGCCGGGGCCGCGCCTGCGCGGGCTGAGCGCGCGTGCGCAGGCGGGGCTGAGGGGCTGAGGGGCGGGCGCGGAGCCTGAGGGAGCTCCCGATCCCGATCCCGATCCTGATTCCGATCCCGATTCCTATCCCGATTCCGCGAGCGGGAAACGCGGAGCATCCCCGGGGATCTCGTAGACTTTCCCGTTGCGTCTCGGCATGCCAGGCTGTGCTGTGTCCCCTAGGCCAGCGTGGGCCCACCACCCCATGGCTGGGGTCTGGGCCAAGGCCAGGTGCCACCTCATAGAATCACAGAATCAGTTAGGCTGGAAAAGACCTTTAAGATCACCGAATCCATCCTAGAACCCAACACCACCACATCAACTAGAACATGGCACGAAGTGCCACGTTCAGTCTTAAACACAGAGGTGGTGACTCCGGGACCTCCTGGGCAGTCAGTTCCAATTCCAGTCACCATTTCTATGAAGAAATTTTTCCTAGTGACCAACCTAAACCTTCCCTGGCCTAGCTGAAGACGATAAGACAAGTGTTCCTGCAGGTGTCCCTGTGCCATGGAAGGCAGTTCTGGAGCACTCCCCACCATGGATAGCACAATGGGCCCTTTTGTCACAGCCAAGGGAACCATAACTCTACCTCCAGCTGAAAAAAGCTTTTATTTCAGGAGCTGTCTCCTTACATAAGGGTAAAAAGTGTAACTGAGGGATGTGCTGGGAGATGTGTGGCCTGAGCAGCCCTGTTATAGTTGTGGGAAAGAAGAGAAAATGAAGAAATTTGGCTGGAGAAACAGGGAGATGGTGAATGACAAGGAGCAACCCCAGCTGTGGCTGCACTGTGCAGTTCAGGATTAGAGAGTTCCCTGACGCTCAAAGGCGCTGCTGAAGCAAGAGTGATCTTCCTGTCGCTACCAGCTGCACACCTGGCTTCCCCACGTGGATTTACTTTTCTCACAACTGATTTGTACACAATGTTTTTCAACTATAACTGTCAGGACCGACAAAATGAGCTGTGGAAGCCATAACAACGACAGCTCCCAGCCCTTAGGGATGATGTCCCGGTGCTTCCTCCAGCCCTGCTCACACCCGAACGGCCCGGAGCTGTGCATCGATGCCTCACGAGCGGGTACAGGTACCCACATGCTCTCGGTGGATCATGCTCTTAGCTTGTGTGTCAGAACTGCATTTATTTCCTGCCTGGTTCCTCCTCACAGCGGCAGATGAGGATGCTCTATTTTCTCTTCACCTTGTGTAACTCCCATCTCTATTGAGACCAGAGACAGTCTTGAGCTGAGAGGTGAGTAAGCGCTGAGTGTTGTAGGTGTGCTAACATGTTAGCAGTTGCTGCGGTTTTGACCAGGAGTTTTCACAGATTCACACACTTCAAAGAGGATTTGACAGAGATAATAGCAACCTTTTACTCTCCTACAGTAAAAGGTATCAGAGGATTCAAAGCCCATCTACAAAAAGCTGTATTGGTAAATCTGAGAACTTGAGGCCTTTAGGTTACACCTTGTATGAGATTTTATCTGTGGATGAAATTGATTTAGAAATCAATAGCAAATATGGGAATTTACGTTATGTGGTGTTGTACTACCTTTTGTAACCATCTACCAAAAAAAACCCTGTTGAATGATACCTCAAGTGTTGAGGTGGTTTGGATGCAGCATTTTTAAAATCTGCCCTTTTTTTGGGTTTTGAGTTTGTTTTTTTAAACTTTCAACTATTTTAATGTCAGAACTATTTTAATTTTAAAATATGTTAAAATGGAGTCCGGAGTGCAGCAGCAAAAGTGCTAATAGAACTTTTGCTGCAAATTTATCAAGAGGGCTGGATCTCAGATGCTCTGGAGCTTTGCAATGGCATGTCTCCAAGTTCACAGGGTATTTCCTTCAATCTCAAGGATGGTCCCTACTTTAAATTACTCACACTCTGTTGTACAGACATGTTAACAGATGAGTTGCACAAGAACAACAGAAAGTTTGAGATTTTAGATCATTTGCCAGGTGAGATTCCAGTAAGATTTTATAGGAACATAGCACATGAAAAAGTCATCCTGTGCATTATCATTGCCCTTAATTAGAGCAACGCCCGTATGCCCCACCCCAAGTGAGATTACAGATTGTTTGGGACTGGGAATAGAACCATGGTGCCACATCTGGAGTAGAGGAAAGGAAGTATTGTCATCGTATTCACTGGTGGGTAAGGGCTCTAGGAGAAGATCCTGTTCAGGTCGGTATTAAGTGTTTAGCTGTGTTTACTCCATTTACCTATGAATTTACCTGGTGTTTACACAGTACTGCAAAAACAGGACTCGCCCAACACTTGGCTGGAAACTCCTGACAGAGCTGGGGACTAGAGTGTCATCAGGCACTATCCAGTGACTATCCAGTATTTTTATTGCAGAAACACAATAGTGATGGATATTGTGTTATCTTCAATTTAATGACGGCAAACCAGAGTCAGACTGGAACCTTCCTCTCAAAAGCTGCACATCTGCTTCCCTTGAGGTAAAGAGATTATCCCTGTGTCATTGATACTGAAATGTTTATGGCACACTGCAGAGTGTTTCTCATGCTGTTCAGTTAAGCTCACCAGTATGTGCACACAGCAGCACATTCATTGCAATACAGTGTTTATTAAGCACTCTAATGCTATTGTTGGATTTCTTTTATTCCTCTTGTGATCAGAATAGTTTAGGGTAAGCAAAATAAATGGAAAAAAGTGTAGGAAATTGTGCACTGGGTAATAAAATTATTGATCTCTATTTGCTGAACATATCACTTCCCTTCAGAGAAATTAGTTTCTCCAATGAACCAAAAGGAAAATGTGCTCCCTGGTTTTATTTTCTTTGGTATTTCTGTGTTGACATTTTAGTGACCAGATTATTTTTTCTTCTGAGTGTACACCCGTTGGGCTTCACAGTCGAAAGATATCCATGTACCCTCTCAATAATCTTGTGGTACCAGAAGAGCACTGAGGCTGACACATCAGCATTCTTCAGGATAAGGACACATTTTAATTCCCCTATGGGCATCATCTGAAGTAGAAAAGCCAAAATGGAAAGTAATAGTAAAGGATACTGGCTTTGAGTTTAGAAACTCCAGTTTGAGCTTTACGGGTCCTTCTCTTCCAGAGTGTCAGGAGCAGCACAAAACTTCATTTAAAGTTTGCTGGGCACAGCAACCAGGCCTTTTCCCCCTAAACATTACCACTGAGTGTCTAGGATGTTAGTCAACATGCTGTGTCTTAAGGCACATATGTATTACCCCCTTGTCTCTTTTTTCTGAAATCTCTTGATCTTGTTTAAAGCCAAGTGATGTATCCTGATGCATGAAGTACATGCTGCACTGTCTGCGTGTTTTCTCTTGCCTGGGGCAGGAGGGTGGGGTGCTTTTATGTGCCTAACCACTAACTGCTGCAGAAAGTTTTAAAATCCTACCCACTTCTGCATCAGTTTAGGGCTTTGTTTTTGCTGGCTGCAATTCACTTCTCTGAAAGATGTTCTGACTTGCTTATAGCCATGTAAATATGCTGAGGGAAGGACTTTAAAGACCAGGTTGCTGGAGTAAAACCAGTTTACTACAACAAAACCTGTCCTTGGGAGATGGATTCTGCTCTCGTAATGGTGCAAATGCCCAGTAACTAAAAGTCAAGTCTCTAGAATGACATCAGCATAAGCTAAACCAAAAGTAAATTTTTTTTTGCCTTGTCCGCTTTACATTTGTGGCTTGCAATTTTTGAGGTACCTGTCTTGAAAAGAAAAACTGCCTAGATTTATTGTAGCTGAGGGGCACTGCAATTTGCCATTACAAAAGATAATGTAAGAGCCAGGCGAGGTGGGCGGTGCAGTCCTCGCTGCTGCGAGTGTGAATAACCACGTGGGTGAGGCACAGTGCTGATAAACGGGGTCGGCATATGACTGTCTCTTATTTCTGTGTCGGTGGGATTTTCTCTGACATAACAAGTCAAAGATTACAGTATGAAGTCTTTATGAGACTGTAGCAGACAAAGGAAACACTAAACAGACCTTCAGTGTTCTTGTCTTTGGTGGAGAACTGATTGATCGTTATTTTAAGAAAATTCAAGCCTTTTAAATCTAAGCCTTTGTGCAAACTAGTCCCTGGTACAGCTTTTGCCATCTTGATGATCTGAGCATGTTTTTGTGTTAAAAGTATTTGAATTGTAGCAGAGCTTGAAGAGTTGTTTCATTTTCTCACATACCTGATATGAGAGTTCACTCTGTGCTGTGTGCACATAGCTCATGGGTTGCTCACATTTATCTGTACAGCTGGAACTGGTGAAGCTGAAAACTGGACATGGTTTATTTTCAAGTGTAGATGAGCTGGCTTGAGCAGTTACCTGTAGTTTGGAGGCCTTGGCGGGACCCAATGGATTAAACTGGTGTACCAAACAAGTCATCCAGTGAGCATGTAAGCAGAGAGGGAGACCTTTCCTTCTTCCTTACTGCTGGGGGTTTCCCTGTTGCTCTGAGTGCAGACCTGAGTGTGTAGTGATCCATCATCACCTCAGCAGCACCACTGGTTATTTTTTTGGTTTAGAACAAATAACCATTCTACTGAGTACACCCTACCGAACTGCAGCATCAGCAGGCAACGTTTAAAAATACACTTCCTCCCTGAAAATGAATTAGGTCATTTACCAGAGGCTAGAGAAAGCCTTATAAAGTAAAATTTTAGAAGTTGTTTCTTAAGAATGAAATATTAAAGTGTTCATGGCAGTTTTCCATCTCTTACACTGCTGAGAATAAAGTCGTATCTAGAGGGCTGAGATTTCAATGTAGCAGTGTTGTCACACCTTATGTTGAAAATCAAGCTCACAAGTGAGTGCGAGGTGGCTTAAAGCTCTCTCCTGGTTTCCAGGAGAGAGTTAATAACGTATGTAATGTTTCAAGTGTGCGTGTTTGTTGTGAGATGGGGGATATGTCTGTGGAATATTTGTGCAAACCAAATCACATGTCTATGGACAGCTGCCTCAGAATTGTGCCTCACAATTCACCAAAATTTGTGAACAGATATGAAACTGCCACTTCTTAATGTAAAGGTTGAGGCAAATTCTTAAAATTCAAAAGAGGTAAGATACTCAAAAACAATGGGAACTCAGTAAATACTCTTATCACCTCTCCTCCCAAAATACTCAGCTAAAGGGAAGACAGAAATTGTCTTCAGTGCCATTTCCTTTAGCAAGTAAAATGGGCACTGAAGCTTCTTTGACTTCTCCCTTTTCTTCAGTGAAATATACTGTTTGTACTAGTTATGGCTCATTAAGAAATAAATTTTTCAATACTTATTACCTGTATTGCTGTTGTTCCAATTTCCAGTGCAAATTTTCTACTCATATTCCTATCTGAAATAACAGTGTTTTGAATCTCTTCCTCTACACAGACATACAGAGAGCTTTACTGATAGGTGTGTGATATTTTCTTACAACCTCTGTGGGTTCAAGTGATTACTGTTATATTATTTTTCCTGTTGTTGTGTTGGCTTCCTGCAGAAGGGCAGCTTAGCCCTTGTGACATTTGAAGTAATTAAGAAAGTTCCTGCTGAACTGAAGGGAAGCAGAACTCTGCTGTCCTGATGGAACTTTACTGGAAGTGTGGCATATGGAGTCAGCTAATGGTATTATTTCATGTGGTGCTGAGGATACTGGAATTGCAGCTGCCTGCATTAGTGTAAGTATTTCACACTGTGTGGGAAAGCCACCAGTCTCCCTCTCAACACATTAAGGCAATTGTATTTTGGGTGAAGAACATTTGTCTTAAGTGGAGTGCAGGAACACTGAACTGATACTAAGAGAACCATGCTAGCAAATGCCACCTGCTTTAACCGATGGGATGTTTTCCCTTCAGTAACCCAGGTAACTTTCCTGACTGCAGTGACCTCTACCACACACATCCACAGACACTGAACAAGGTCTCTTTGGCATCAGCCTCTTTGACAACAACAGCCATGCCATACAATATTACATGCCACTCCTGAAAAGAGAAATCTTGCAGTTCATTCACAACTGAAAGAGTTGTTCTGGTTTTGATGCTTTAAAGTTTCGTGCATTTTTTCCTTGAGTTAATTACAAGCATTTCATGGGTAACATATGCCAGAATAAGCTATTTCATCACTGTTAAATGCATGATGGTAATTCAACACATAGATATGCACTGACAAGTTTTCTCTTGAAAGGCTCCTCAGGATTTAGATCAGCAGATAGATCACTCTTAAATTTTACATGGTGTATACCCTGCCTGTTCTTGAGACTGTGAAACTGGGCATGGATAGTCTTAAAACTGTCCACATGATGTCTGGATAGGAAGTCTTATGTGGGATTAATTTTTCTAGGACTAACAGTGCACTTATGGGTGCACACTACTTAATCATGTGTGATGTGGGTGCAAAGATTAATCACGGATATCATCATCTACTCCCTGTGGTTTACTCTGTTTGGTGACGTGTTTCTTTTCCATCTCAATGAGGAATTCTGGCTCAGACTTTTTTTCCTTAAAGCAGGATTCTAACTATGTAAAATCAAGTGTAGAAGGTGTGAAGCTCTCCCTGGTTTAACACTTCCTAGCTCTTAGATTTTCTCTCAAACCTAGAGACCTGCTTTCTCACAAATACCGCTATAATGCCAGAGCTACTCCTACTTTGCCTGACCAGTTAACATGCCTAGCTGTAACTGCTGATTTTCAAAAGATCTGTTTAACAACACAACAGGAAAAACAAAGCAAAACCAAACAAACAAAGGGCAATAGGCAGAGGTGAGAAATTACAGTGAGAGGAGGATCTCATCTCCAGAGAGAATATTTGTGCCAGTATCTGTTACTGAAAGGTCTTGGTATTTTGCCTTCTCAAGGAGTTTCAGGTTCCATTTAATACAAATAAATAGCTCTCCTTACCTATTTCCAGCTTCTCAGGTAAACATGGGTACATCTTTCAGGCAAGAAGTACAAATACATCTCAAAAGCCAACTCTGAGAGAGATGCTGCAAGCTTATACTGGCAGAGTCCCTGCATAGCACTGCCAGGAAAATTGCAAATGAAGAAATTACCCTTTCTGCTTAGTGCTGCAGCCAGATCTCCATCATTCTGCCAGTCTCATTATTCCATATTTTTCACAGTCAAACCTGCAGTCTGATTTTGACACCAGGCAACCAGCCTGAGGTACAGTGCTCTGAAGAGTCCACCATGCAGTGGCGAGGCTGAAAGAACCTCAAGAAGCTAAATATCAAGAAGTTTTCCTTTTATTATACATTCTAGTCCACCAAAGATTGATTGCCATGCATATTGCCAAGCCCCAGGAGGAGGCCAGAGAGGTGAAGTCATTCAGTGATGCACTTTTAAGACTTGGGTGTGTTACCAGAAGAATGGGAGCAATACCACTGACGAGGGAAAAAATAGGAAAGATGTGGCTCATAGGTATTCCTTACAAAGAAGGATTTACTTTTCTAAGTAAACCTATGTGTGAGAACCATCCCCACAGATATAATGGAGAAGTTGCAATGATTTACCATCCAAGTGTGGAGGATCAAATCTCACACCCTGAGGTTACCATGACTAACTCTATTGCAGCTGTTAATTACTGCTGCATTTATTTTTTAAACAGCAAAACCACATGAGCCAATTTCATCTTTAGCTTAGCTGATTTCATGGGAATTGATTTTATATCAAAAACTAATTTCATTTAATTAATTTGTAAGAATTTTGTTCATCTGCCTAATTTGGGTAGAAGAAAGGTAAGTAAAGCGAGATAAGATTGAATGCTCAAGTGCTTTTTTTTTGTGGGAAGCAGCTATGTAGGAGATGCAGCCTTCTTCAGTGTTTTGGTCTGTTGAAGCCATTACTAGAATGATGCCGCTGTACTCCAAGATTCCCTTTACTTTTAAGTCCCACAGCCACATTCCAACTGATGCTGTAGGTAATTAAATTGTGGCTTCATCAACTCAGGTGGAGGAATCCCAAAGGGTGGTTTCCAGATCAGAAAGGCTGTCATAAAAAGGTGAGTTTGTGTTCAGAGCATCTTCAGGATATATTCCACCAAGGAATGCTGAGTGTGTTTTTCCACTGATTTAAAAAAATGCAGATCCAAAGCAAAGTATTAAAAAAATGCTTTGAAGGAACACTCTTCATACATTCTTCCTAATTATTCAAAATATTTTTTACATTTGTCCCTGACATTTTGAATACTTGACACAGACATATTCTATGAATATTGCACATTCACACAATGCAGAGCAAACAATTGTCTTGAGTTGGATCATACACTTGCCTATTGCTAAGTTGTGTATGTGCTGGGAACTGCATGTTTTTTATCATATACTTGACTTGTATTGCTTCTAGATGCTGGTCTTTTTTCACTAGTTTGTTATTGTTTCATTGTGCAAACACTATGCATTAGTTTTCGGAGAAGCTGAAGGATTCCACTGACACTGCAGATAGCTACCATAAAGTAAACAGAGCAGAAGCAGAAGCATGTAATTCTAATAGCCCCTTTTACACCAGCCCAGCCATGGTTCACTGCCCTCCCACCTGTGAGCTGATTGCTCTTGACTCTGGCAGTTGCTTAACCTCTGTTTCCATTCCGTCTTATTCCCACTTGGTCTCTGTCTGCCTAACTCTTCATTAGAATACTTTATGCACATGTATTGACTTGTTGATTTCTTTACATTTTCTTGGTTGCATACACTTGGCATGTGTCAGCTGCCACAGATGCTGTTCTGTCTGCTACATTTTGGATACTCAGATGGAGGGGACTGAATCTCTTCATGGATGAGGATGGGGATATGTGTGTGTGTCAGTGTCTCACTGTGCATTAGGTATTGGGCATGTCTGTTTATTGGCAAATGAATTTGCTTCCAGACAGATTAAGAACACCAGTTTCCAATACACACTGTTCATACATGCACTTTTAAGAAAATACCTTATGAAACTATTCACAACAGTTTGGCACTGATTGTCCTTCATGAGCAAAATAAGGTAGTTTTTACCTGCAGTTCCAATTTTAAAGACATTTGCAAAACTCCAGATTTATCATCAAAACAGTAATTAGCTGAAATGGCATGCAATTAAAGCAGACAAGCATGCATTTGACAGTCTTGGGCAACACTAGAAATGAAGTCCCCGGCTCAGCACAGTACTTGTATGTGTGAGGCTTTAAGCATGTGGGTACTCCCTGTGAAGGCTGGAGGTAGTTCCCACTGGTTGGAGGTCTGGGAAACTCAGTCTGAGGAAAGCTGCAGGAACTGGAAAAGCTTCATTTGGTGTTGAAAACCCTCATGGCATATGTGGCAACAGCATTGAAATACATAAAAGGTGATAACAAGAAAGGAGATGAGTTTCACTGAAAAGGGAAGAAAGGAAGTGATTGTCAGCTCAAGAGATTTGTTTGGAACTTCCAAGACATTTTCTAACAGCAAGTATGGGAGTGGAGCAGATCACATCAGGAGGCTCTGAAACCTCATTAAAAGTTTTAAAAGTGTTTTAAAGAAAACATATGAAGAATAATTAACAGGGAAGTAGGCTTTGGACAGAGAGATGGACAAGAAACCTAAGTGAAGGCCTTTTCAGCCTCATTTTCCACAGTTGTGTAATTTTATGTGCTTAAAATTGCACATGTTCATGAAAGTAAGTATATGAGACTCTCACAGTGTTCTTTATAGGCTTAGACAAATGCTGTTGTGACAGAAGTGGGAGCAGTGGGTTAGTGCTCTTATTTGGCCTTATCTTTCAAAATTAAATGGATTCAGTGAACTCAGTGTACTGAACTCCAAAAAATACAAACACTTGTTAGGGAAGGTACTTCAGAACGCCATCCATGCGGTGTTTTTATCCATTAGTTTTATATTGCCATTGTACCTAACAGAACGATTTCTTAGTACAAATTTTAATATTTGGGGAGGAGGTGTAAATACTTTGTTCTGAACTCTTTAAGTTATGCTGGAAACTAAAAATATCTTTAGGTGTTGTAGTTACAAAGCCTTCAGCTGACAACTTTAATCATGGATATTATTAAAGTAGAATCCAAAAGGCACCTTTGCTGGCACTGGATAAGGAAGGCAGCCACCATACCATGCATCTGGCAACCCTGTGATAACAATAAAAATATCCAAGAAGCTCCATGCCAGCAGGAACATCTGAAATACACAACATATGGAGTGAGGATGAGCCCAGAAAGCCTTGATTTTAATAAGAGAAAGCTGTGTGTTATCACAGGTCTCACAAGATGAACTTCTGATGGAAGCAAATTAATGAGAATCTGAAAGGCTGTGAAATGAAAAGTTTGAGTAACAACTAAGTTTCCAGCCAGTCATCTTGCTGAGAAGTGACAAACAACAGACCTGGCTTTTGGAAAAGGCAATACTTCTGTGCTTTGGATAAGAAACAAGATTTTTCAAGCAGAGACATGAAAATAGAGGTGGGCATAGTCAAAAGGTTCATTGCCAAGTCAGAAAACCTGCCAGAAACTGGAAGCAGAAGCAACTTAAACAGCTTGGATCCAAGTTTTGAGTGTTCACTTGCAAATGTTTTCTTCTGAACTATTTAGAAAAAGTAGTCTGCTAATCTGAAGTCAGTGATCAAGTCCTAAAAAGGAGTTTCCTTTTTCACCAGGGTTCTGCCCTTTCAGCTGAGCAGCTGGAACACAGTATACTTGCCATCATGCCATCTTTCATCCTTTTGATTTTAAATACCTTCTTGGTACTGGAGAAAAGCTGGTTTGTAAAATGAGATCCTCTCACAGGTGGCATTGTATGAAGGAGTGATAGAACCACTGCTGTCCCTGACTGAGGAGAGCAAGGGAAAATGAAGAAGTGCTCTGCATAGCATTTCTGCATAACAGAAATGAGGCTTGCTGAAAAGAAAAAACATCTCCAGCTGTGGCATATTGGAGAGCTGGTCCTACAGTTGTTACCTTAACATTGTCATTTTAATCCCAGCAAAGAGTGACAGCTCAATTACATGAATTGTGATAGGTGCAGCAAGTTAGAATTGTCTGAGTTCTAACTACATGTGAGCTAACTGTAAGACTGCCATGCATGAAAGAGCTGCATGATTTCCATAAAAATAATATTAGCTATTATTGTTATGTTATTATTACTACTCTCTTCATTACTACTACACCAGAAGTCATGGATAGATATTCCAGAGCCTGCATGGTTGAGAATACAAGGCTTTGAGTTGACTTAATTAGGGCATTCCAGTACCTGAAGGGAGCCCATAAGAGAGCTGGAGAGAGACTTTCAACAGGCACAGGCAGTGACAGGACAAGAGCTGAATGGCTTCAAACTCAAAGAGTGCAGGCTTAGATCAGATGTTCAGAAGAAATTCTTTACTGTGAGGATAGTGAAGCACTGGCACAGGTTGCCCAGAGAAGTTGTGGATGCCACATCCCTGGAACTGTTCAAGGCCAGGTTGGATGGGGTTCTGAGCAACTTGGTCTAGTGGGAGGGCTCCCTGCCCATGGCAGGGGGCTGGAACTAGATGGTCTTTTCCAACCCAAACCATTCTGTAATTCTAGGATTCTACCTCTGTTCTTACAAGGCAGAAATAAATAATATGAAAGGACTCACTAATCTGTTCTCTTCTCTTGGTCACACATCTTCTTGTTTATTCTTGAACACACAGTTTTGGGTTGGAATTAGCATATCACTTGTGGTTTGTATGGCAAAGGTGTGTCTCGCTAGAGATTTGCTTGCAGAAGCATGATCTCTAATGAAAAGTGAGAAACTTGGAGAGTTTCCCATTCTGAGGAAATGGGAGCATAAACAAAATAACCATGAATGGTGCTTTAAAAACTGCTTTAAACCTGCACGAGGAGAAAGCTGCAAACTAAAAGATGTCCTAGGTTAAAGAATAGTGAGAGATCATTAAAAATTAAGATTGAAAAACACTTGAAATGAGCTGTAAGCCATGACTTTTTGCTTCTGTAATATTGCTCAAATATTTATTCTTATTCTAACTGTTGATAAATGGTGTGTCTCTAACTGCATTGTGACTCCAGCCACAGTTTCCAGATTTTACAAACCTCTGTTCTTAACTGACTCAGAGTCAAGGCAAAAAAGAAAGTTTGAGGTCTGGCTTGTTTTAACCCTTGTATCTTTTTTTTTTCCAAATGGTTTCTGAAGAGAAGTATTCAGTCTGTGTTGTGACTGTTCTCTGTGGATCTGGTCTGTTCTGTTTCTGTGGGAGCATTTGTATGGTCAGGAATTCTGTGCCAGGGTCACGGGCGTAGATGAGAAACTTGATCAAGATTGTTGAAGTGCTGCATGTCAAAATAGAAGGAATTCCACAAATGCTATAGTTCTAACACAGCAAGATACAGGTGAAAGACAGTGTGAAAGTGATAAATAAATACTATTTATAAAAATCTGTATTTAACAGCAGAATTTGAGAAAGATAGACCTTGCACCTTTTGGTCAAGATTGTAAAAATAAATCCCAGAGTAGAAAAAAAAGGATTCCAATTTCAGTCTGTGCCAACTTCCTCATAAACAGGGCAAAGATCTGTGTTATCTTCAGACTAACCATGAGGGAGCAGGCAGCACACTGTAGACACTTCACCCTCTCCAAACTTTTTCAATTACTAATTGAAAAAAGAAAGACCACTATGCTTTCTGCAATCATATAAAGGAGTCTTTTTGTAAACAACCAACTGACCCTAAAAGTCAAGGCAGAAATATGTTCTGGTGAAGACACCTATAACTTCCCAATGGAAATACAGGCACAGTTGAAGTACTAAATTTGAAAAACTCACACAGCTGTTTCAATGTGAGTTGAAATAACAGATTCCTTCCTATGACCACAAAACCTAGGAATTAATAAGTTCCCATAACTACTTGCTAAAAAGAGAAGATGAGGAAAATTTGTGGAATAAGTAGGAAGAGGAATGTCAATATCTCTGTCTTACAGAGGATACTGAGGAGTTCTTGAGGACTGGAAGAGGTAGAAAAGTGTTGGAAACATAATTTCTATAATGTAGGAGAATGTTTCCACAGAAGAGACAACAAAAGAAGTGAGAACTGTCTCAACGAGATTGACTCATTCTTTACTTCAGTAATTTTTGCAGTGTGAGAGAGAAGAGTCTCCAACCTCAGTACTGACAACACGTCCGAAGCTTCCAGCTGCCACGTGAGGTGTCTTCTGGAGAGCAATTTTACTGAGAGTCTCATGTCCCATCTTGTGCTTGCAGTCCTGCAGGAGATCAGCAGTCTTCTCGTCATGTGTATCGGATAATAATATTTTATGCCTCTGGAATGTATCCTCTAATAAAGGAGTGCCATTTAAACTGGGGCTTTGCAAGCCTGCACATGGCAGGTTGAGCCTGTGTGCCCCAGGAAAAGCAGGTGCAGCATGGTAGCAGCCAAGAAGGATTCAAGCCTTTCTGCGGACCAGTTCAGCAAATAAGTAGCAGTAGAAACGGGAATAAAAGCAGTTTCACACACGTTCTTGCCACAAGCAGTGCTATGCTGCCTTCGGAACCAAAATAAGAAACAGATTGCTCTTTTATTGTGTGTTATTAGTCCAGATTGAAACAAATGCAACAGGAACAAGCCCAATCCAGCTTTATGCTAATGGAAACCAGTCACTTGATTTAAAAGTGTTTTGCAATACTCAGATAAGCCTATGTTTGGAAATTGATTTATGGTTGTGAAGAGCCCAGGAGAA
Source organism: Polioptila caerulea (assembly GCA_013397295.1). Lineage (NCBI taxonomy): Eukaryota > Metazoa > Chordata > Aves > Passeriformes > Certhiidae > Polioptila > Polioptila caerulea. The sequence goes on from VYXF01012754.1 coordinate 1,068,743, forward strand.
CAAAAAGCTGGTGTGAGCTGAAATGCCCATCCCTAATCATATCACCAGTCTGTACTGTGATAAATTCCAATCCATGATAAATCCATAATGATCAGTGGCAATAAACAGGGTTTACAGCAGAGCATGTTCCCTTAGAGGCAACACCATAGTAGCCCAGCAGGGGCTTTTCATTCTGTTGTTTACATTGGCAGTGAAACGTGAGCACCACCCTGAAATGCTTAGGAGCCTAATCACGGGAAGTACCTTCCTAGCAAAGGATGATATTGACAGAGACCATCTCTGGACAGAAATCTTGTAGAACTCTGCAGCCTTCCATTCAAAGTCTGACTCAGGCCTTTATTTTTCATGGGGGATAGCCAGAACTTCCCATGATATACAGAGAACCTCTGTTCTAACATGTTTGTATAACCCCCCCTGCTTCCCCCCCNCATTATTTTAAAGGAAGCATTTTCTTGACGCCCCTTCAGCCCAGGACAGACTGTCTAATCACAGGGTTGGAGAGAACAATGTGAAAATCACAGGTTTAAATCACTACACAGTTCATGTTTGCATGTTCCAAGTGTCTGTATTCGCAATTGGGATTACTTTCTCTCGGTTCTCCACAAAAAGTCAGAGTATTTTGATTTCATTTTGTCCGAAGTTTCACACTAAGGTTGCAGTTCAGCTGTCCCTGCAGCAACAGGTCTGGTGCTTTCTTCACTTATTCCCCAGCAGTGATCCCAAGGGCTCAGCCACGTCCCTTGGACTGGGTACGAGCTGTGGGCTTTAAGCACAATCTTGTGTTTAATTTCATTCTCAGTGCCCAGGTACTTCCAGGAGATATTCTTGTTCTATGCATAAACTCACCTGTGTGGCCCAGCATCAGTGGCACTTCTATTCCTAAAGATTCCTGGATTGTGAAGTAATCCTTGATCCAAAAATGACACTTTGAAACTTAGCAGGGAAAAGGGCTTGCAGAGCAGGAATGTATAGGGCTGCAAAAGGGGAAAACAAAAGAAGACTGCTCTGAGAGACCCTTCAGGCACTGTCCCCTGCACTTGCCTGATGCGTCTCTCTGTATAGGAGGTGAGTTGCTACAAACTGTAGCTGAGCCTGCCAGAAATTTTTCAGCAGGATCTTTCTGCCAATATGAGCTTTGAATTTTCTGTCAAGATTGCAGACAGAAATTGTGCTTATTTGCCAACACCCATAATTTTCTGAGGCAGATCTCCAAGATAAGCAGAGCTTTTGTCCAGCTTTTGTCTCCAGCTTTTGTCCTGTATGCAGTTTGCACTGCAATTCTCTGTGTTGCTTTTTGGAAGTGTGCTTAAACCTGAAGACTTTGGACTGGCACAGGTAGAACGGGTAGAATTGTTTGTTTGAAATACTAATTGCTTGAAATTTCAACCACGGATATGCTGGTGACCTGTTCACAAATCATACTTGATTTTCTTCAGAACTGCCAGAAAGACCTTTTTTTAAAGTATTTTGTTTGGGGTTTTTCCCCACGGTGCCAGTTTTTTGTAAACAGCTTGCTTAGACTTTTCTCCACTATGTGTATTGGCAGCGCCACAGCCAGGTTATCTGGCACTGGTTGGGTCCCTTTGCTGTCTGCCTGAAACATTTGGTGTGTGAGGTTAGCACACATAGGTTTTGTCTAAAAGGCACTGGTGCTTAAACTGTTTATGAGTTATCAGGTGGACTTTCAAACAGGTAGGATTTCTCTAAAAGCCAAGGAACAGGAAATTATGTGATTCTGTGAATGTAACTTGCATTGCATTGTAAATAAAATAGTCAAGGACTGGTCCCTTTGTCCCAGCAGACTGGCAGTGGGCTCATTGGGAGTAACTACCAGTGTCAAACAAGAGCCTGAGTCCAGCTCCTCTCTGGGCTGCCGTATGCAGCGTGTGTTGCAGGCAACTCTTACCTAGAGGACAAAGTGAAAGGGATTGTTCGTCATGCCAGCACTGCGAAGGAGAAGAATCTTATGGATGCAAATTGCTTCACTTAAACTCGCAGTGAAACCCCTCAGAGTGGCAGTGATCTGGCTCATCTGCCTCATAGCCTTGTTCCATGGCAGATGCTGTGGTGTGCTGGACAGCTGGGGTAGCTCCCTAATTTCCGTGGGGACAGTGGGGTGGGGTGTGGAGAGATGGGAAGGGAGAGATGACAGCAGGTCACCTTTGCACACATATCTGTTTACAGCACAGCCTTGATGCCATTAGAGGTGAGTCTGACATGGGTGATAACTCCTAGCTCTGCCAGCCAACTCCTGCTGTACAGCCTGACCTGTACTGAGATGTAAAATGTGCCCAAGCATTGATGTGCATAAAAAGCAGCATGGGGGACAAGCAGGCCTTTAAGAGGTCACAGGTGTGTTTTGTTTGGCTCTGTCTGTCACCAAAACATCCATTATCAGGAGCAGTCCCAGACACCCAAGACAATGTGCATGTCTTGGGCTGGGCTGCTTGCTAGTAACTGTTAGGCAGTTGTATTGCAGAGCAGCATGGCAGCACCAGGGCCCTGGTGTCTGTACAGACTTGTCTCTGAGCAGAGGTGCACAGCTGTCTACAGCTGCTGAAAAGACCCACTCCTCCTGTCTACGTGATAATAAGAGCAGCCAGCCCAGGTCCTCAGCCTCTTCCTCCCAGCTGCTGTGCCCCAGGAGAACAGCCCAGCCCTACCTCTCTGGGCCAGTAAAAATCAGTTTGTCCTGCACTGTTGAGGAACTGTGTTTTATAATACTCCATAATATTAAAGTATAACTTTATTATAAGTATTGTTATTTATTGTTATATATTATTATTGTTATATATATTATATTGTTATATATATATATTAATATGTATATATTAATATTATTATATTGTTTATACACTGAGAATCTATGTGGAATGCTATATGAAGCAGAAGGAAAGTGGAAAGGCAGTCCTTAGCTGTACAATCTTTGTATTAATGAGTACAAACAGCCAAGACTCTTGATCACTGAAGTGTCCTAGGACCTGAGAGATGGAGTTAGCAAAGTTTTCTTGCATCCTGACATTATTCACCTCCCTGTGCCCCAGAAAAGATGATCAGTTCCCAAAAAGGCTTTTATTCCTGCCTGGGGTTACTCATGGTGAGTTTCCCAAAGATGTGCAAGCCATGGACTCCGGGCATTGAGTCAAGGGGTGACTCAAGAGACTCTGGTTGGTTCAGTGGCTGCCTGGCTGCCTTGTGTAAAACCAAGGCATGGAGGCAACTACAGTTGCTATACAGAAATAGGTGTGGCTTCTTCTTCCTTGTGTGGGCCTGCACTATTCCAATCAAATTCTTGGCTGATTCACGAGTTGTGTAATTTATGTGCCAATCAAGTCAGAATTATCAGACCAATGTGCACCTTATTCGTTGCTCCACAGCTTCCTTTGATGACAAATTATCATAACTTGTCTGCTTCTAAACCATGAACACACCTTAAGCTTTTAGAGAATGGCCACAACAAAATGAGCTAGTTTAGCTTTGAGAACCTTTATATTTGGGCTCCCCTTGCAGAGTAAGAAGTGGTTCAGATGGGCTGTAGCACAGCTCACCTCCAGGAGCAGTGAATGTGCAGAGGAGACTTCTGCCTCATCTTCTCAACTTTTTCAGTGCCAGCATAAGGTGCCATAAACTCTTGGAACATCTTTCACCAGAAATATGGTGCTGTCTTTAACAGTGATTTGATGTCTCTTAACGGGCAGACTGAGGTGTTGACTGAAAGCTCAGTGCCTCTGCAGCTTCTTCATGTGCTGGGAGCAGGAAAAGCAGCAAACTCTGCATCTGGTAGAGCCTTCCCAGGTACACCCAACCGGAGCGTGTCTCTACCTCAGCAGACTTCTATGGCTTCTACAAGCAAAACTGAGCATGACAGATGAGGGAAGGGATGATGATGATTGTTACTCCAAGGGGAGCTCAGGGTGCCTCCCCTGCTCTAACCACCAGTCTGCACACCACTGCTTGTGCAGGAGTGGCAGCTGATGACCTGAAGTTGGGTCTGCTGAAATTCTTTGCACTCTGCCACTAGACACCTGACTTAGAGTGACTCTGAGTATCTGAGGCAATCACTGACTTCAGTAAAAGGTGAAGCAGCTCAGGACCTCTCTAAATTATGTCCTTGATGTTGACTCTTGCCCAGCAGGGACCTGAGTGAACTCATCAATGTGTTTCAGCAGGCAGCACTCACAACTCCACCTTGTCTTATATGTCCCTGTTAAATGTGAGGTCAGTTCTCAAGAGGCTCTGAAGATGTGATTTATTTTCAGTTTCTTTTTAAATCACCTTCATGTTATACCCTACCTCTATCTTCCTTAACTTTCCAGTGAGAAATTGGCAGAATGTCTCATGAAGAGATGCTCCTTGAGCACTTTGTTCTTAATGAACATTAAACCAGGATCTTTGTCACAATATTTTGGGGATTAAAATACTGTAATTTTCTTATTTTATCAAAATTGTGATGGCTTCATTTTGTTTATACATAAAGTTTGGGCATGGGGCACTGAATGGCACTGTTATGTTCAGTAGGAGGAAAAGTCTTTACAGAAGATATAGTTAAGCTATAAAAATTCTTGCTGTGGGACACTGTACATATAACATGTACAGATTCAAAAACTAATTGGACAAACTAATGGAAAATCATCTGTCAAAGAATGACTGCAGTGCTGTTGCTTTTGACTCTCTACACCAGGAAAATATTTGCATGTGCTTGTCCTGTTCAGCTGGTGTTCCCAGGGCTGTTACAACGAGCTGTGGTAATAAAGCAGGGTCCTGAGCTGGATGCAGGTTTGCTTTAACCCACCATAGCTGCCCTTCTCCTTCAGTTCCTATGCAGTGAGAAGTTTGTAGGTAGTATACATGGAAGAAATTTTGTTTCTTACTTAATTTGGTGTATTTTTATTAATATTGCTGTCTTCTGAATAGAGATATGTATGTGTGGGGTTGGCAAAACAGATCGAGGGCTTGCGTTGTTTTCAGCCACTTTGTAGTAGCTGGTAGTTCAGCCCATTGTATTTTCAAGCAGCAGAATATGCATAACTTGCAGGCAGCTTTGCAGTGGCATCAGCAAGTGCTATGTAATTTCCTGCAAGAAAATTCCCAAACAGATCTCAGATCATGTATCAGAAAGTACTGCTGTACAGGTTCATGTTCCCTGACATAAGCCTCTATTCTTTTGTCTGGGATCTTAATAGTTAATCTACCTGAGCAAATAGGAAGGAGCATTTTTACTTTCAATAAAGTTTGATTCCTGGAGGCAGATCTTTTTTTTTCAGTGAGTGTCAGATAATTTGAAGGGTAGGGTGAGGCAGGAAACCACGACACGCCTTTGTTGGGACTTGTATAAGAGCACGGGAATAGAAAAGCAAAAGAAGGGCGAGAATAAAACAGGATAAGTAAAGAAGAGGTGAACATTTTTGGATGATCACTCAGGTTCCACACACCTTTGCAAGGACATGATATAAAGTCTAAGTGGCAAATTTTTGGTAGAAGGGAAGCAGTTGAGGAGAAAAAAAGATTTTCATTTCAGTAACCAAAGCACTCCAGGTAAGTTACAATACTAAAAAAAAAAAGGGCAGAAAAAGGTATCCTTTCTTTTCTGTCTTCCAGATTCCTTTAAGAACAATGCTGACTTTTCAGGCAGGCTAAAGGAGGTGTAACATTTTTCTATGGGGAATACAGTATAAAAACAAGTTGGCTTAAGGGCTGGGTCATTGTGGGTTTCTGTTTGTCAGTGAATTCTACTCTTTTGAGTGAGTATCCAGTGGAAGGAGTTTACCTGCTGGGAGAAACGAAATGTGAAGCCAAGTTATGGGTACATTTTTAATGTGTTTTGTGAAACTACCTCAAAAGAGATTAAGTTTAGCTAAATGTCTCTGTTCCATAAGGGTACTGGCATGGTGAAATGCAGATCATCTGTTGGCTGTTTTTAAAACTGACCAGATCTGCAATGTACTGGTGGAGTAGTGATTGTAAATTGGAGCTTCAGATGCTGGGTGCAGGGTGTAATATTAAGGCATAAATCTCTAGTCCTGAGAGTGCCTAGAACTGCTTCTGAGTGAAAGTTTGTGTTGCCATGGACAAATTTTGCTTTGTCTCAAAGAAGTGAGTTTGTTATCAGCAGTGACTCATTGATTGTGTATTTTGTGCTGTATTTTTGTCATAGAAGATTATGAGGTGTTTTGGTCACAGTCAGAAAAGTGTGATTTGAGAATTAGTTTGAATCCTTTCTATGACAAGTCCACCAATTTGACCATAGTGGTATAAAGTAAAAGGTTTTCCTTTTCCTATCCTTAGACTGACTTGAGTGACTTTAGGGAAGTTACTTTTCTGTGACTGGTTGCTTCATTTGTGAAATGGTGACAGCAGATCTTTCCCATTCTGCAAACACTTTTTTTCATTAATACCAGATTGTCTCCTTTTCTGTGCCGGAGTTAAGAAGTTTGTGCAGGTCAGGATGGCCTATTTCTTTTTGAGTAGCACAGTTAAGTAGAGATGGTGAGGACAAATTTTTGAAAGGAAGGTGCCTGGCAGAGCAGAGTGAAGTCTGGGCAGCTCTGTTGCTTGTGCTCTGAGATGTGAGCACATATGGGTGTCAAAGAGACCAGGACAGGCCGTGGGTAGGGCAGCATTAGATTCCTACAGCATATTGAAGCTTTGGCTGGGCATCTAACCTGCTCCCCTGGCATTTGCATCATTTCAGCCTACAAAATGAGCAGATTTGGAAATGGTTTATTCAATTCTGACTGTATTGGTTTTGTTAAAATGACTTGAAAGTAGCAGCTTTTAGAGCAGAATGAGAAGATCAAAATCCTAGTCTGTGGGATCAAAAGACATAAGGGATAATTTTTTATCCAGTTCTTCTAGTTCTAGGCCAGTGGCAGCTGAAAGGTTTGGTTAAGAGGAAGGGGCACCCTAAAAGACATATGATATGATGGGAGGCATAGTCAGTGGTATCATTTGGAGGCATCTGCTGAGCGTCAGAGTATTCATGATCAAAAGGTTCTGCTGACATTAAATATTATTAATCTCAGCACCTGCAGGTGCCTCTTTTTCCTGATAGAGTGTCTCACAGCAGGAACCTCTGGAGAGAGGAGAGAGCTAAAAGAATGTGCTGTGAGTACAACAGCATTGTGAGATGAAAATTGGGAGAACATTGTGGAGGGATAAAAGTATCTGAAACGTGCTGGCTGTTATTTTTCCACCAAAGGACACATATGTGGCTATTCCAGTCCCCTTTGAAAAATATCAGTTATAGACTTTATTACTGTTGCATACAATACCTAGATTCTAAAATGATAAGAGGGGATTGAATGTCCCATCTCAGAATGGCTTAGTGTGCTTGCCAGTGTGCTGCAGTGCAGTGAAGTGGAACAGGGGGTACAACAGGTACCCTGCATTGTCAGGCTTTTGTGGAAAGCACAGATCTGAGCACATCTTGCAGTCCTGGGCAGTTATTGCCATCCTGCTTTCAGTGCTGTACAGAGCAGAAAGAGCCTGCACAGGTGTGGCAGTGCCACACCTCTCCTGGTTCCTAGTGCCAATAAAGGCTGCAAGTTCTGTGTTTTTGTGGGTGCCACAAGCACACTACCCCTGAGCTTATGTAAAAGAGGCCACGGTGTTGCTGTCTTACCTTCCTACTCTGTTGGAGTGACCCCACTTCACAAGCTGCTGCTTGTTGTTCCGAGATGCAGATGACTTCTCTGATTCAACAGTGTTGTTGCTGTGCCACAGACATAGCCCACAGCTATGCCTTTGTGACTCCAGATGGGAGCTGGGGAGATGAGTCAGGCCTGGCAGGTAATGGAAATGCAGCACAGTCAGTGCAAAGGCACTGTGTGCTGGGGCTGGACTGTGGCATACATGGCCCCAAAGATGGACTTCAACCTATTTTTTTTTTCCTAATTGATATTACAGCAAGGTAATTCCTTCTCTCAGGGGAAGGCAAAGATGCAGAAGATGCATTCACTTCTGTGGTGGTGCTGGTCTCTTCCAGCATCCGTAGCCAGCACCACCTCCCAATAGCAGAGAGAAAGTGGAGTTCTGGGGCTACAAAGCAATAGGAAAGCACTTTCCAAATACAAAACTGTGCTCCTTGCCAAAAACACTGATAAAGCCAACATCTAGACAAACAGCTTCCAGCACCTGTTTTTAGGGAGGGAGCCTGAAAGACGCTTCCATTGTTGATGCAGGAAGGAAGAGTTGCAGAGATCATGCCTTTCCTTGGAGCAAATGACCAGAAGCCCTTCTGTTGCAGAGGACAGTTACCCTGCTGTAGGAGGAGCTCTCCTAATGCACATAGCTTGAGTTTTACATATGTGTTGGAATCAATGCCCTGGAAAAATCCCTTGGAAATCCCTAATATTAGCAAGCATTGTAAGGGTTGAGCAGCATCCTGCTGCCATCAGGTTGTATAAGGACTGGGATGTGGCCTCAGGAGCTCCACTTAGAGGGCTGTTTAGACAAGCTCAGGGTCAGCAGTGAAGAGTAAGGGCTGGGGGCACTGTGGTGTTCTCTACAAAGTGTAGATGGGTCTATCATGGGGAGCTAAAGTGGCTTGGCTGGCACTGTGCCTTCTCTCTCCACTCAAATTGTTCCTGTCCAGCTCTGGGAATAACTGGAGCTGGTTAAAGACAGTTAAATCTGAATGTTGGATATTCCTGCAAATTCTCTGCTGCATCTTGCCTTATGTCAGTATTTATGCCTGGGCAGTACAAGTGTAACATCTAGGGGGCTGCAGTTTTCGGAAGAGTAAGAGGAATCATGAGGCTCAAACTCGAATTTAACAGAACTGGAGACATAGTCTTGGCTCTGCATCAAGCTGGGCTTTAAAACTTGGAAGGAGTTTTACCCAAAGCTTTTTTTTGACTCAGCATCTTAAATGTGTTGGTTTTGGTACAGCTGGGCCTTCAGTTTTAAGGAGGAGACTTCAAATCCAGTGAAGAGTTTTGGCCTACGGTGAGCTTGTGTGTAAATTAAAATCTCTTCCTTCTCATTGTCTGTGGCTGCACAAGATGAAACATTACCTTATCAAGACTAGGAGTGAGCAATTGTGTGGTTCCTTCTGACAGAAATGTTTTCTCTTCTAGATGATGTCTCTTTTCCACGATCATGCTTTTTGTGGTATTCCTACCTTGGCAGACAGTCATACCTCTGGTAGAGATTATAATTTTGACTAGAAAGGGTTCCAAGTAAAGAAAAGAGTGTACACAGCATTCACAGCATCAATTCCAACACTGTGTAGACTGACCTAAGCTTGCATTAAAGTAGATCAGATTCCAAAGCCAAACTGTTGCTGCTCTACCTGTAAAGCAGGATAAAGCACTTCCTACCTTAAGTTCCTTGCTGCCAAAAATAGCTAGTTCAAAGGTACCTCCAGTGTTTTTTCTGCTTTGCTAAAGTCAGTGCTGTGCCTTTGGCATCAGTGTACTCTGAGAATGCACTATTACTGTTAGCAGAGCAGCAAGATATCAGCTGAGGTTTTTCTAACAGTACTAGCAGGGCACAGGTAGCTTACTCCTGCAGCTTTGCCTGCACAGTTAATCCTGTACTGTTGAGTCCTGCCCAGAACAGATGTGTGGGAGTAGTGTTTGAATCCACTGGTTTTTATCAAACCTTTATAGGGGCACAGCTGGAGACCATAATGCAATGTGGTCTGGGTAGAAATCCAGGTCTAAACTCCATCACTGAGTGGATTTGCTTCAAGTGCCTCTATCTCACCTGTTGGCTTTACAGCCCCTCCTGGTGTTTCAGCTCTGCTGCCTTGTGCAGCACCCAGTGTTGTAGGTGGCAGTCCATCTCTTGTATTCATACAGCTCTGGAAGGGCTCTGTGAACTCCCTGGCACACCTTCCAGGCAGTCTAGTCCCCATCCAAAATGAGCAAAGCAGTGGGAATTGTGGGGAGCTGTTGTCATTTCTTACTCTTCACAGAGCTCTGAGTGCAGTCTCTCTGTTTTCCTTTCAGGTGGCAATGATATGGATTCTGTAACAAAGAAAACAAGGCAAGATGGATCAGAAGTTACTGAAAGACGTAAGGAGATTTTTAATTTTTATATCACACTCCAGAAATCCCAGAAGTGAATGGTTATTTCTGTAAGGGATTAAATGCTGACCAGAGGTCCAGAACTAAATTCTGCTCCTGGTCCTGGTCTCTGTGTTGAAGTCAGAATAAAGAATAGAATGGGCCACGGTCAGACATTTAGAGATGTGCATGATTGTTTAACCAGATGATTGCCCTGTGGTAACATTTCTAACCAGTAGTGCAGACATTGGGATGCTGCTCCTACCTCTGATATCAATGTCCTGGGTGGCCTAGAAAATTTCTGGTGGCTTTGTGTAAAACAGGTTAATTTTCTACTGGCCTTATGAGAATTAACTAGTAGAAAGCTAAGGGGTCTGACCATGGGCTTTGCTGTTACAGCAATGGCTGCGGTTCAGAAGTGCCCAGAAATTTTACAGGGATCTTGTACAGAAAAAAATCTTTCATGGCAGTAATGTTCTTATTCAGAGCTAGAAAGACCTGCAAAGAAACATAGCATTGTATGAAAATGAGCCTACAGCTACAGCCCCAGGCCGTGTGGTCTTCAGGGACTTTTATTTAAATGAGCCAATCTTCTTTGAACAAGTCATGCTTTTGCATGGAAAATAGGTAGAACATTGATCCAGTGTGGCTGTATTAGCATGCCATTAATTCTGCACCCTTTTGTTCCCTCAGTTATTACAGAGACTGTAACCACAAGACTGACATCCTTGCCACCCAGTAAGTAATTCTCAGTCATTGCGTTGCTTCTGCTTGGTGTTCTGTGCCTCTCCATGCTATTTATCTGTCCGCATTATTTCCATAATTCCCTGGGTGCAGCAGGTCTCAGTGCATAAAGATCTGCACCCAAAGGAAAGCAATTTTGAGAAATGCCTTTTTCCCAAAGTACTTGTTACTGGACAGGAGTAGTATCTGGGAACCTGTCTGGGTATTGGCAGGAGCAAAGCTGCATACACTGTTAAGACTAGAAGACCAGACTCTGCAAAGATTTAAGTCCAAAAATAGGATCTCCGGTGGTGATTGTCTGTTGGGAACAAGGATCAAAAGGGATGGGGCTGCAGTGTATTATTTCCCTGTCATCTTACTCCGTTGGCAACAGTGAATGAGTCTTTTCAGTAATATCCGAGGTCACAGGTCATTTCTACCTCTGCAGAGAAGTACAAGCTCCAAATAGGGAAGAATCCTCCACACTCTTTATGCCCCCATATTCTTGGTCAGTTTGCTGCCGCTGAGTTGGCAAGGAATTGCATGATCATCTCATTTATGATGAGGGTTAACAGGAGTATCCTTCAGTCTGTGTATGATGCAAAACTTGACTACAAAACCTGCTGGCTGTGGAGTGTGAATGCTTGTCAGCTCTGCCAAGACACTTCTGTGCACTTCTGATCTCTCACCAGATATGAAGCTGTATTTGTAATTGAGTGCGTGGGCAACTTTGGGTCCCTCCCCTTGCAATGTCCCTGCTCCTCCTGTCTCCTGCCTGGAGAGAATATCTCATTTTGTGCTCATCTCTTTCAGAAGGAGGGAGCAGCAAAACATCCCACACTGGAGGCAGTGGAGTGGAAAAGCGGTCGTACACCCATGGAAGCAGCTATGTGACCTCAAGTAAGGAGTGAAAGCATTGCCCAGTAGGAAACAGAGAGCAAAGGCAGCAGGAATGGCCTGAGGGGAGCTTCAAGGCAGGGAAGTGGGGTGAGCCAGGGGTAAGGAAAACAGGATTTATGAAAGTAGAAGTGTCAAATACATATACAAAGTAAATATATTCCTTCCCTAAAGCTAGGTTTGAGAATGGTGAGTAAATGGCAACAGTCCCGTTTTCCACAGGGAAAACTTAATTTCAGGAGAACAACAACAAAAAAGTGTAATTCCTACTGTTTTTAAGAAGTCATTCAGAAACTGAATTTCCTTTCTTTCAGTTTCTCCAAATCACAGTCTTTCTGACCATTTTTGTTCTAAAGGCAGTTTTGATTAATCTTTTTATTGATCTTGCTGAGGGTAGAAGGAAATTCCTAGAAAATGTTGTCTTATGTTTGTGTGTCCATGGCTTTAGCACTTTGAACACTTTGCCAGATTTTCTGGACATGCTAAATCAGTGTATGCTGCCTACTCTGTAAAACCAGGATTCTCTAACAGCATTCTTTGCCCAGCTGTTAGATTGTCATAGCAAAGGCTTCTAAAGACTAAGCTTCCTAGCCAGGCCTGTCCCCAATGGGACTGACTGTGTAACTCTCCTTCTGGAAAACATTCTCTGTGCTCCAAGGGAGCTGACAAACCAAAGGGAGTGAAGTGCACTTTGGAAGCTCAAGGGGAGAGTTAGCCATACCAAAGAGATCTGACAGACACCTTTGTGCCAGTTAAAGGCCAGAGTGTGGGATCACTTTGTCTTGGGGCACATGTGGAGCAATTCCAGTGCAGTGGCCTAAGTGGGACTGTGGATGGTTGCTTTATGGGAAAGTGGACTCATCTCTGCTTTCCATTATCTCATAAACTGCATTCTTTAGCACTTTGAGTTTGGTTTAACAGTCTCCCAGTTTTTGTAGGCTGTGTCACGTAACACTTGAGTTTACAGGTGAATCTATATCCTAACCAAAACTCAGCATCATCCAGAGCTGAATTTGTTCCTGCTCAGGGGAGATGGTTCACTATTGCCCTAGGCCAGAATATGGTTACATACATGTCATTGACAAGATTTGTTTTGAAACCACAGTGATAAGAAATATTCCTCTCTGCCCTGAATGCTGAGGACAGCCAGAGTTAGACCCTGATATTGTTCTTGTCCCTCTCTAGTTTTGAAACACCAATGCAAATTTGTCCAGCCCAGAAGATAGTAACATAAAGCACCCACGGAATCCAGAGTGTACTGCCAGGGCTTCTCTTCCATTTGCTGAGGGTGTTTTGTTTTAACTATAGGTGGAAGTGGTAGATTGAATTCAACATCATCATCCTCCAGCTACAGACAAGCCCAGTCTCCCAGCTCTACTCTCACCAAATCACCTGGCTCAACATTTGAAAGAAAAACTTATGTCAACCGCCATGCAACGTATGAAGGTATCAGAGAACGTGCCATAGAAGGGAGGCAACGTGCAGTGGAGGCAATGTGCAGTGCACTCTAAGGTCAACATTACTGCAGAATATTCCCCAATCCCATTGTGGTTTTCCTAGGAAATAAGCCATCAGGGACACAATTTAATGATTAAGTCCTATTTTTTCTAAGAATAATGCTCATTCCTAAAAGGACTTGTGACATATATTTGTTGAAAGACATTAGCAGCTCTTTCATACCTGAATAGCTCTTTTTTACAAATGGAGATGTTTGTTGCCCGCTGAGATTAAACAGTTGCCAGGAAGGCATGTTTTGAAAGCTTTTAATGATCTTGGGCAAAATATTAATGAACACTTTTCTATTCTTTGCAGGGAGCTCCAGTGCCAACTCTTCTCCTGAGTTTCCCAGAAAAGATTTTGGTATGTCCTTTTTAGAGCTGTTCCTCTGAATGTTATGGCAAGGTCGAGTTGATGACTATTTTAATGGCTTTTTGCACATTGTCCTGCTCTACCTATGCTACCTCTGTATTGGGCTCTCATACTGCTCCTTCAGAAGTTATTTGGGATTTACATTAGCAGCTGAAAGTCAGATCTCTAGCTGATAATATTCAAAGAGAGGGTGCATACTGTGTATCTGCTACTCTCAGCTTCTTATGTGATTCTTCCTATATGATATAGGACATGGACAGGAAAAGACAGACTTGGAATACTTCATAGCATTCCCTTCACCCTTCCAGAATAACTGGGAGAACAGCTGCAAGCAAGGAAGTCCAGACTGTTAGAATTTTGGGTCATTGCTGGATATACTTTTCCAGTAGCTCATTTCTAGACTTCATCGAGTATACATGGAAAAGTGAAGTGGCTATCAAGTGATCTATTTACACTGAACATTGTCAGCAGGTATTAGCTTGCCCTGTCCAAACTGTGAGCTGCTGATTTTACTCAGTGAAGACAGTGAAACATTACGATCAGGTCACTTTTTGGCTCGTAGAGGAGGCAGGGTTTCACAATAGCCAGCATTGGTCAGTGGGGTCAAAAGGCCGCTTAGCTTCCTTTTGGCCATTTGAAATGGGGCATCACCATCTACATTTCTCTGTATAAAAGGAAACAGCATCTGGTCCAGAAAGGCTAAAGGTGATGCTGATTCTTTAAGATACCTTATGGTCTAAAGGGGGCCTGGTAAAAACTTAATGGTTCAATTCTCCCAGCTGTGCTCCAATAAAAGTTACTATCTGAACGTAAGCACTCTGAGCAAGATCAGTGTGCTGATTTTCAGAGGTGTCACGGGCAGTAAAGACTAATACGACTTTTCTCTCATTGCTGTTCACAGCATCTGCCTCTACTAGAGGGAGAAGCCAAAGTCGAGGTGAGTGATGCTTTTCTTTGAGAAGCCTCCTTTTTTCAGTTCAGCATAATTCAGGTGTGTTAAATAGACCTGTTCTTTAGCTGGAGTCCTCCAGTTTACATGTAGAGCAGTCAGATGAGGTACATGGATCTACACCACTTCAGATGTGAACCATAAATCTGTAAGCACTTGTTTAAACAAGCCTGGTGTAAAAATTGACCTTAGTGAAGGTCATGGTCATTCGGACCACGTCGGAAAGGAGGATCTAGTTGGAAACCTGGATTCTGAGGGCACAGGACATAGTCTTCCATCATAACCTTAGTCCATCCATGCTCTGGGGCCAGCCTCTGACATATTTACAGTAATTACATTCATGCTTCTCCTACTGTGATCTGTCTTGGAAACCATAATGCCATACCCTGAAATAATCTCATGCTGGTAGTAAGGAGATGGTGAGGAAATTGCAGACTTACTGTGGTCTCTGTAGCCAGCTCACTGTAAAGCTCTGCATTGTTTAAATCATTCAGCTCTTCTAATAATTTATTAACAGTGTTGGGGAAAGAAGGATTATCTTGGTCTCCAAGAATGTAGTATCTGTTTCCAGTTGCTTGAAGAGGAAACTATAATGTCACTTTATTCAACTTAATTTTAGCAGTGGGTATAAATCACAGCATGGTCTTGCACAGTCCTCCTGGAGAGTGTCACATTCCCAATTATTCTGCCTCAGATCATCACAGTCTCCTCTAGCACACTACATACCTGAGCTCCCAGCAGAACTAGGCCATGCATAATAAAGTAGACACCAGAGAATCAGGTCCAGCTTCTCATATTACTTCAGAAAATAATTCCAATCCATCATCTTCTCCACATGAATGCCAAGATAGTATTTCTTTTCTAGTGCATGCGCTGTCAGATTTCATCATCAGGAGCATGTATCACATGTTCTGGTTGGCCACTTTGCTTGTGGGAAGCAAGTTTAAAGGCTTACCCCAGCCAAATCACATTAATTTTGTAGTTTCTTGTGCTGGACAGCAAAGGTCCAGTAAAAGTAAGGTAATAGCATTGAGTACCTGGTGGAAATGCTGGCTGAAAACTGGACTGGTTGCATTCAGTGAGACAAAAGAGAAGTCAGCACGTAGTAAGAGACTGAATCATACAGCCCATTGTAGAGATGTCAGTTTTACCCAAGAAGTAGTAGGGAATTTGTGTATTTAGTAAACTTCTTTTGGGTCTCTAATTTTTTGTTCAGAAGGACAATAAAAATAATATTTGTGATGAGTGGGAGCAACAGTATGATTGAGGACTGCATAATTAGACCTTCTGTATATCTGACAGTAGCAGCATTATTGACTTCAGCAGAGGCCATTAATGAATGAAATATAATTCCCTGGAATTTAAAGTAACAAAATGTGACCCCAAAACAAAAAGTTGCCCAAGCCCATTTGCAACCAGTTCATATGGGCCATGAGTAATGCTCAGATTAAGCAGCAAGACAGCAAGGTGGAACATAGACAATAAGAAGGAAGAAATTAATTTCATCCTAAAGATTCATTCCCAGCCCAGGGCACAAATGAATCTCTCTTCATATTCATGATCTGCTTTTTATCTTCCCAGAGAGTGAAATACGAGTCCGACTGCAGAGCGCATCTCCCTCTGGCAGATGTAAGTTATTCCAGGGGGATCAGGGGTAAGATAGAGGGTGCTGCTGCTAGGGTTATGTCTTTTCCTGTTAAGAACATTAATTTGTGTCCCCTTTCTTTACAAGGAAGCATGCTGTGGGTTACATGGTGCTCTTGCAAAGATGCAAAATGGTACTTAGTCCCAGAAACATCCTCTGGAGATTTGTCATTTATTGGCACCTCCAGAAAGTAACAACTTCATAGACACGAGATAAATTCCAGTGAATGATTTGGATCCAGAGCAAGATTACAGATCAGTGAAACACTGGCTTTTGGGTGACTCTGGACACTTGCTTTTCCTGCTAGGGACAGAGTTGGATGATGTGAAGCGTTTGCTGAAGGGAAGTCGATCTGCCAGCTGCAGCCCTACTCGGTCACCATCCGGTACACTCCCGATACCCAAAAAGGCTGTGGTGGAGACGAAGATGATCACTGAGAGCTCTCAGTCAGGTACTTGGCTTTAGCAATGTTGCAGTCATTCCAAACAGCATTGCCATAAAAAGTACTCAGTTGCTAAGAACATCCAGATTAGAATACATGGTGTCTCTGTACAGAAAAAGGGTCCAAATGCTGAAAGACGGTCCAGGTGTTGCTGTAACAGGAGCCATCTTGGGGATCTTTCTAGTGACTAGTCTAATTTTCAAAAAAATGAGTCCATTCTTTTTTCCACTGGCTTCAATTCAGAGGTATTTCTAGCAGAGATAAGAGCTCTAAGCAAATGTGTCTGAGAGTGATTTGATCTCTTATCTCCAAGTGAGACAGAGATAGGACTAAAGACAGCATTTGAGAGAGTGATTTATTAACCATGCCATTTGATAATAACTTATCAGGAGCTGTATGACAAGACAAGGGGGAATGGCTTCAGACTGAAAGAGGGGAGGGTTAGATCAGATGTTAGAAAGAAATTCTTTACTTTGAGAGTGGTGAGACACTGTCACAGGTTGCTCAGGGAAGTTGTGGATGCCCCATCCCTGGAAGTATTCCAGGCCAGGATGGATGAGACTTTCAGCAACTTGGTCTAGTGAAAGTTGTCCCTGCCTATGGCAGGAGGTTGGAACTAGATGATCTTTTAGGTCCATTTAATCCCAAACCATTCTGTGATTCTATGATTCTGTGATTCTATAACTGAAGTGGTACTTACAACACTACAAGCTTTTTTATTTATTTATACACCTCACGACAGGGCTTGAGGAAGTGGTATTGACATTGACTCTATTGTCTTCCACCAGTATCTAAGAACAATATCTTTTATCTTACTCAGAGCTCCAATCCTGTCTAAAACAGAATTTTAGTCCAATACACTAGTGAACCAATCAGAGACATATGTGGGAAGCAAAAGCCATATATCCCCTGATTCAGGGTGATTTATTAATGGAATGGCAGAATGGGGTGGTTTATTCAGGTACCGTAACATGTATGAGCAATGGAATCTTTTCCAGGATTTTGTGAATGATCATGCTATCAGGTTAATCTTTATTCCATTTGTTAAAATTTGTGTGGGCTGTAATCAACTGACATTTGAGGTAAGTTATGGCATGCTAACCTGGAGTCATTGGGTTGACTCTGCAAGGGAAATTGAAATGTAAGTTGTTTTCCCTATAAACCTGCAGTGCATGCTAAGCCACAAGCCTGGCCTCATTGAAAACCACTTCTGTCTCTTTGGTTTTTTACAGTGTCAGGAACATATGACACCACCATACTGAATACTGCCCTCCCTTCATACATGTGGTCCTCCACTCTGCCTGCTGGGTCCTCCCTTGGTGGATACCATAACAGCTCTTCCTTGATCAATGCCATGTCTCACTCTACAGGATCAGGTATGCTCCCTGGATTGCCCAGGTTTGATAGATGGAAGTATCCTGAAACTGGGTCAAAAGCAGGGTTTTTTTGCCCAGCATCAACTAAAATGATCATAATCATTATGATCCTTTTTTTGATAAAAATCAAAATGTCAAGGGATATGCTTGAATTTTCTCTGCTTTTTTGTAATTTGGTGCTCTCTGCTTCTACACTGACTGTCTCTGAAAATCCTTTTTTCTGAGGATTTATTGTCCTGACTCTCTGACTGTCAGTAAATTTTGATGACGTCTTTATCAAAGAGGTCAAGCTCACATTCCATATAAAAACTAGTTTAGACTCAAATTAATATTGGATTATCCTGGACCATTGTAAGAATGGCTCATATACTAAAAATTCTATAAGTAAGTTTGGTGTGTTCTTACACCTGGTGAGGCCCATTTCTAAATGCCAGGGATTCTGCATTCCCCAGCTGCAGAGAAAAAACACAAGGAGCCTTATGATTACATACTATTAAAAGCTTTACTTTCTCTCACTGTCACATGGTCTCATCTTGTCTGAGGTAGGATTTTTTTTTGCCTTTGTCAGTTCAGTAAAAGGGTGGTTTGTTGTCACAATTTCCAAGTTTTCCTCTGTGCAATTATTGTGCATTATCATTAGCTGCATTTCCAAGTTGACTCATAATTTCTAGGATTGTGCCACTGACCTTTGGATGTTCGATTTATGCTTGGAGAGAAGTAATTACATTTCACTTCCTCTTTTTGCAGTTTTTGGTGTTCCAAATAACCTGGCTCCCAGCAATCATACTCTGAATGCGGGCCTGAGCTCTTCCTCTACAGGTCAGATTTTTCTTCCCTTCACACTTTTAGAGCACTACATTTCTGGCAGACAAGGCCAGTGAAATAATACCAATATACCAGTTTCTCTCCTATTCCTCATCTGAGTGTCAGCATCTCTTTGCCCCACCTGCAGAAATGTCCATAAAGACATGAGAATGGCCTCACAGTGTAACTCGAGATAATGGTTTAAAATGGTCATCATTATAGTCCTGGGCCAACAATAACAATACAGCCAAGTGAACTAGGTTACAAAACATTTTGTGGGGTCTGTGCTGCCTCCAGAAAGCTGGTGAAATTTGTTAGGAGAGGTCATTATTTTTGTATCACTGGTTTTGTTCGGGTTTTAGCCAGAATGCCACCTGCACTGCAGGACTCCTATAATCCTCATTGCAATGTTTTTCTTTGCAGTGTTTGGAGTTCAAAACAACCTGTCTCCAAGCTCTTTTTCTGCAACCCAGAACGCTACAGCAGCCTCTGCAGGTCAGCAACAAAGTAAGCCTAGAGAAAGTGTGAGAGTTACCAATGTGTGCTTCCTTCTCCCACCTTTTCTGTAGTGACTAGAAGGTTCATCTTGACAGAGGCCTGCTTGTCACCATCTTCTTGTATGGTATGAAGGGATACTGAGGAACATTTCCTCTGCTTTGCATCTGCAGGAGTGGCTCCCAGTGCTGATGCACTAGAGATTTGCTGGCTAGGGAAACCCTCAGCTGTTTGAGTTGTCCCAGGAACACTGAACGAGAAAAGATTTTTTAAATGCTTTGTTGTGTGTTGATCCCTTGTTATCCTTCATCTCTGTCATTGTTGAATTTCTTCTTTGCAGCATATGGGATGAAGAACACTTCTCAGAGCAACACCATGGCAAGTACTGGTGTGACTGCCTCATCAGGTGAGTGTGTCATTCACAGGTGTTTAAGCATGGCCTTGTACAAGTATATCATAAAATGAGTTAGAGATTCAGCATGGCTGAGTGACACTCAGGTGCATAACTTGTCACTAGCCAAGTATCCTACCAGTAGCTTTCTGAAAAGAAAGACTCAAAATCTAAGAATAAGAAAATGAACTGGTCTGATTCATATCTCTGTAATAATTTGGATTGTTTAATTCTGAGCTATTTCTGCTCAGTGGGCAAGAGGCTGGATAGAAGAGCACTCATGTGAAATTGTACTTCATTTGAAGCCTAAACATTAAGTTTGCTCTTAAAAATAATTTTTCAGTTGTACCAGCTTCAACAACTCAAAAATGAAGGAATTGACTTATACACAATCAGATTATGTTTTTTTAATGTGGGAGGCCCTTTGTCCTTGAACAGTTAGGATAAATTCATCCTTTCCAGCTCTTTTCTGCAACTCTGAAGGTTATAAATTACACTCTTTTTTTCCTGTGTGTATAAAGAAAGCCAAGTTTGCCTTGTAATCCAAGGACTCCCAAGGACAAGGCTTAAAAATAGATGTAAAGACCACAGAAGTTATGATAACATTTCTAATAAAAGCTTACTCCAGGTTCTTCTAGAGCAATGGAACAATCTTGTTCTGTTTATCTTAATTTTCAGAGTTGTGTCAGTGTGCAACTTCATGTTTGTACACCATTCATAATGCCTAGTGGAACAAGAGTGACCAGAGTGGTGGTTTTGAACCTTGTTTGGCCTATGCCAAACCTCAGTAAACTGCAGTTCAGTGTCTCCTAACCCTGCCTGGCTCCTGGGATATGGAGTGCTTTGTGCTTGACAGAGTAACTTGGCAGTGCTTGATGAGTGCTCAGCTTGAGCTGTGCTGGCTGTGCTGACCCCTGAGTATCTCTCTCAGGCTGAGTTTCTCTGACTCCACAGGAAGTGTGTTTGACAAGCAAAGAGCTCATTGACCAAATCACTTCTACATATGATTGAATTCCAGTTGTTCTCTGTTTCTGGCAGCAGGGGCTCCCCTGCTAGTAAAATGCACATCACCAAAGAAACCTAATGACATGCACAGCTCTCCTGTTACCTTTAGTGACCAGTCTGCCTCTTACAGGGCTTTTATTGTAGTAGCAGCCCCAATCACAACGTGACCTCCTGACTTTATGAACAAAAGTGATGTGGCTTTTATTTATGGACTCAATGGCCCACACTCATCTCCTCTTTACCATCTTTTACAAATATTTCAGGAGGAACTGTTTCGAGCTCCCAGGGAGATGACATTCTGCGCAAAGACTGCAAGTTCCTGCTGCTGGAGAAGGAGAAGGCACCAGCAAAGGAGGTGGAGCTCTTGGTCATGGCAAAGGACACTGGCAAAGTCTTTAGTGCTTCTAACACTGGGCTTAATGGAGGTAACATCCCTTTTTCAGGACATGTGGTTATTCTGAGGGCAGAGAAATGGAGACCGATCATAAAGGAAGTTCAGCATTCAGGGCACTACACCTGGCTTGTCATCATACAAGAACCTCTGACAGGCAGGCAGCTTTTAACCATGCCAGCTAAACCTGGGTCTGGCTTTTGCATTTGAAGCTCCAGTGTGCCTTGGGATATTTCACAAAGCTCAGGAGCTTTGAGAGAAAAAATAACTTGATCTGGTTTAGAGAGGCAGAGCTATTGTGTCTTCCCAAGAAAAACACATGTTTTACCAGTGAAAGAAGATAGGCCTGGTTTAACTTCTGCTGTAATGTTTCTGATTATATTTGGTTCCTGTTCAGGATCTTTTGTAGAAGACACTTTGAAGAAAGAGAAGCAGGGATTTTCCTCCTCTTATGCTACAGATACTGGCCTAAAATCAGACACAAATGGTAAGAGTTTGTTACTGTGGAAATGCAACAAAACTTTCTCCTTCTGCCTCCACTACTACCTTTCCCTTTCAAGCCCACACTCTAAATTTTGTCATGCACAGAAAGACTTGTAAAACCTCTTTTACTGTTGTTAAAACAGGAGGGCTGAAATCCATGCCAAAAAGGGACAAAGAAACTTATGCAGGTAAGTGTTGCAACTCAGACTTTCATTGGAAGAAGCACCAAAGCACAATATACAAAAAAGCAATTGTTCTTGAGGGACATGAGTGATCTCCGAGCAATGAATCAGAGGGAGGGAATGTTCAGAAGGCTACCAGAGAAATTGATACCAGTGGTTTCATTGTAGATGAGTGGACAGTTGGGGTATTTTTTATGATCAGAGAAATTCAGAAAGCTGACAGTCCAACTGCATCCTGCTACTGGGACAGATTTATGGGGAAGAGAGGGCTCAGACAGACCATGCTGGCTATTGCTGTCATTTATGGCTGGGATCTGTAAAAAGAATTTACCCCTGTGTGATCATGTTTCCCAGCTGTTATTTTAAAATGCAGTGAATGTTTTTGTCTGCTGTTTAAATTCCCTTTGGAAATATTGTTCCCAGCTTCCACAGGGACTAGAATTACACTCATCATGTGCACAGAGTGGCATAAAGATTTTTTCCATAGCCCTTTGTACAATGCATCAGACCTTGCTGTCCTTATTGTTAGAGATTAACTCTGAAGTCAAGGAACTCTTCATTAACCAGGAGATTGCTCCTTCCCTCTTCCAGAGATACGAAGTGGTGATGCAGGAGGTGCAATTGGATCAGCACCATCCTGGTGTCCCTGTGGTTCCTGCTGTAGCTGGTGGAAATGGCTCCTGGGTTTGCTTCTAGCCTGGTTGTTTCTCCTTGGATTACTTTTTGGACTCATTGCTCTGGGTAAGAAATAACTGAGGAAAAAAATATTGAATGGTATAGAAGGACAGAGGATTTAAGATGGGAACAAGCCCAAGCACCAGACATACCAAGCCAGAGAACTGAGGAAAATATTCAGCTTGATGGTGACTTGCCATTGAGATATTACAAATGGACAGAAAAAATGGATAAGGAATGCAATCTTTGTTGAGGAGTTTTATAGTCTTGGGGTGAGTAGGATAGGAAAGCTCCTGGGATCTGAGGTCTACTACTATGAGGTTGACATATTCCAAAGTTGTCATTTAAATTCCAGATATCCCTGCTGGGAAAAAAAAAAAAATAGGTACAAAGAATTCTGCAAAACTCAGAGGTCATAGCTATGTGACACAGTATTGCCATGTTCCTCTGCTAGCTCCAAATATTTCAGGCATGCCTATCTGGCAGCATGTTCCCTAGCCTTTTCCTTTAACCTTCCAGCTGAAGAAGTGAGAAAGCTGAAATCTCGTGTGGAAGACCTGGAAAAAATCAATGGTGGCCTCCTGGCAATTAACCAAGGGAATGCAAAAATAGAAAAGGATGTTTCGAGGGTAGACTTCCTTCACGGTAACTCACCCTCCTCGACCTTTCCGTATGAAAATGAAGAGTCAGTCTGGTTGATGGTGAAGAGCAGACTGAATAAGGAAATGGAACGAGGTGAGCAGAGTCAGAAAATGAATCCATACCTTGTTTCTCATGCTACTTTTCTTAGCAAAGGCAATTTACTTCTGTTTAGCACGTGATGGAATGAGATTAACAACAGAGGTGCCAACATTTTCCCATCTTTAGAAATTTCATGTATTTGTGAAAACAAATTTACTGAGGGCACTCACAAAACCATATTGTGCTGCCTATAGCCTCAAATCCAAATAGATGAATCCTTGTTCTTGAAATGAGTAGCTACTCTGTTGTATAATGCACTCTAACAGCCCCTTCACTTCCTGTTACAGGCTACTTCCGAGGGGAGAGAGGAGAACGTGGTGAGAAAGGTACAGCCATACAGGCCTTCTCTTCCCCTGTCCAATTCCTTGGCTCTGGCAATGCACAATTTTGGGGTGGTTGTTGCTTCAAGGGGCAATTAACAGTGAGAAAGATGAAGTTGGTTTATACTTGAACAAAAAGAATCAGAATTGTTTAGATTGGAGAAGACCTTAAAGATCATGGAGTTCAACCATAAACGTGACACTGTCATGCCCATCACTAAGCCACCTCCCTAAGGGCCACACCAACATGTCTTTTCAATACCTCCAGGGACAGTTACTTAACCTCTTCCTCTGGGGAGCCTCTTCCAATTCCTCATAACTCTTTTGGTGAAGGAATTTTTCATAATATCCAATCTAAACCTCCCTAGTGCAGCTTGAGGCCATTTCTTCTTGTCCTATCACTTGTTACTTGGCAGAAGTGGCCAACCCCCTGCTCACTACACCCTCCTTTCAGGCAGTTGTAGAGAGCAATAAGGTCCTCCCTTAATCTTCTCTGTTCCAGGCTAAACATCCCCAGCTCCCTCAGCCACTCCTCACAGGACCTGTGTCCCAGACCTTTCACCAGCTCTGTTGCCCTTCTCTGGACTCACTCCAATACCTCCAGACCTTCTTGTAGTGAGGGGCCAGAACTGGACACAGCACTCAAGGTGCAGCCTCACCAGTGCTGAGTGCAGGAGGACAATCTCTGTCCTGCTCCTGCCAGTTTTCTATGGAAACTGTAGAGACCCTGATCCCACACAGAACAATACAGGAGGCCCAATCTTGCATTGTGCCAGTGTGAAAGGCCAGATTGGGTCTTATCCTGTACTATTCAAGTGTGAAGTGTCCTGTTCAGCCATAACTCCTTCATATTTCATTAAAGGTGGGAAAGCAACTAGAAGACAAAATGAATGAGTAATCATAGGATGTCTCTTGATTTAACTTTTTTTTACACTTTTCTCAGGTGACATGGGAATGCAAGGTCCCAAAGGTGAGTCTGATTGGCAGCCTATCATAGGGCTTGGGTAGCAAATGGTTTTTTGTTACTCCAGAATTTGGAGAAGCTGATGCTAGTTATCTGTTAGTTCAGATATAGTTGTGAAAGGTGGGGATTTTCTCTCATTTTCTGGTCAAAGAAAATTTTAGAGTTCATAGTAGAAGAGATAACAGATCTTGCTTTGCATCTAGAAGCTCCTTCCACCTGGATGAAAGTCATTCCCAAATCCAGGCTCTACCTAGTTTAATCACAGAGTGCTTCACTGCCCAGAGGGTTTTGCATAGTGTGAATTATTCAATTATTTGCATAAATACAAGGGAGACAATTGCTGGAGACACTAGAACGTGTAAATATTCCAGGAACATAAACTTCTTTTTATGAGGGTAAGGGTTAGCCAAAGTGACAAAGTGACAAAAAGAGAAGACTTGTTCCCTACTGACTGTCTCTGTGTTCCTGTCTACAGGTGACCGAGGAGATCCTGGTGTCCCAGGTGGGTTGTAGTTCAAGTCCTCTTAGAGGGAGGACATTTACTTACATTACTGTGGGCAGGAACAAATTTTCCACTTCCTTGCAAAATTCCTTGAATATAGCTCAAGGTGATTCTCTAAAGAGTCAATATTTAGCATAGACTGTCACTTGATTAATACCTTGGTGCTGAGCTACAGACACAGCTCAGAGACTTGGTTACAAGCAAAGCCTTGGCCAGACTTCCTCTTAGTTGAACATGCTGAATTTGGGGTTGTGAAGATTCCAGTCTACCACTGAAAGAGTCCTACAGCTGCATAAGTACTTGGTTCAGCTTTCTTGTATTTTTATATGTATTGTGTTCTTCTAAAGAGATCAAGTACCCACCTTATGAGTAATATATTCTTTACCCCATAGAATTAATCTCTCCAGGTTGAGGTTCCCTGAAGTTGTATATTATTCTGTTATGGTACATAGTCAAGAGTTCTGAATGCTTACTGTGTTTTCTTTCCAGGCATTCCTGGTCCAATTGGGCATGCAGGACCAGAAGGACCAAAAGGACAAAAGGGAAGCATGGGTGAGCATCTCTGTCAGTGCTGTGAGTCTTTCTCAACTGACTGACACATGGCAGAGGAATACAGACACCTGCCTGGTGTGATCATTGCCTTCCCCAGTGGGGCCAGCCATGGATCCTTCTGCCTAAGGCCTCCCTCCCACAGACACCTGGTTTTACAGGACATTTGTTTCCTGTAGGTGAGCCTGGCATGGAAGGTCCCATGGGACAAAGAGGTAGAGAAGGGATACCAGGGCCTCGAGGGGAGCCAGGACCACCTGGATTTGGAGAAAAAGGAGACAGAGGTAGGAACCAAGTGTCTTGTTGTTGTATAGAACAGACATGGAGAAAAGCAAGAGTTTGGTCCTGATTAATAAAACACCTCAGTGATAAAATTTGATTTCACTATTCAAATCCAGATTTCATATCTAGATTTCCCAGCACAGATTAATATGGCCTAAAGGATTTTTTTGCCAGACTTATAATGGGTAAATAAGAATTTCTTTGGTTTCCCAAATCTTGCAGTCAAGTTTGAGTCAGACAGAATCAAAATCACTTTACTATCACGGTTATCTTCTTCCATGTTATCCAGATCATCACAGCTGGGGGATTTGTCTTTCTAAAGCCCATATTCTTTTCTTGGACAATGCATATCTCTTTGGGTGTTCTTAACTGATGAACAGATTATTCGTGACAGTAGATGGGATAATGGAAAAATGGGATCATGGCTGTATTCTACTATGTCTATTCATGCTCTCATTTTGCAGGTGCTGTTGGTGAGCCAGGTCCTCCAGGGCCACCTGGGCCCCCGGGTTCTGCTGGCCTAAAAGGTAAATGTGAAGCTGGAGAGAGAACACCTAGCAGAGAGGTCAGGAATAAATGAGCACCCCAGCTGTCCTGTTTCACTTGTGTTGCTCTGCAGTAACCAGAAAAGTGAACTAATGGTCTGAAGCACAGATCCCAGCATCTCAGCTGAGATGGATGGCTTGGGTCTCTTTACTTTACTTAAGTGGAAAACATTTCCTCAACATCACAAGGACTAAGTTCTCTAAATTTGTTTTCCTGGTTTTGAGGATGCCAGTAATGCAAATTCTTCTAGCAGCTGGGGAAATTCCAATCCACTAAACACCTGTTGGGTTGTGGATGCTGTTGGGCAAGCTGAAAGTAATTTGTTCAATTTCTAATTGTGGTGTTAGTAAAAGAAAATACATGTTCCTTTCAGGTCTAATGGGATCTCCAGGCCCACAAGGTCCTCCAGGTGAGTGTTGAATTCCTTTGCTGTGGCATCTAGAGACTGGGGAGAGCAAAAATAGAGCTTCTCATAGTTTTTCTGTTTAAGTGCTGCATTTTGGTGAGAGGGGTGAATGAAAACCCCCCATCTCATTTTTCTGCAGGTCCTCCTGGCCTACAAGGATTTAGAGGTGAAGCAGGACTCCCAGGTGCTAAAGGTAACTTTCTCTTCCCCCTGGCAATTAAAGCAGCACTAGCTCAGGTGCTTTTCTAGCACTGCTCTGAGCAGCAGACGTGGTCTGACCATATCACATTTTGATTCTATGGGCAAAGAAAAGCATAAGACTGAAGAAAAGGGAGGCAAAACAAAACTTAGTCAATGATTGCTAGCAAATATTGAGAAAAGCAGGAGACACAGAAGTAATAGGGCAGTCTAAGAGAGGGAAAACAGTTGGGTAGATGGAGCTGTGTTAAAGGAGCTGTGTTACCAGTTTATTTGGTAACACAGAATTCGTTCCCTTATGATTTTTCTTGATCTATTAAATGCCGTTCCCTTATGATTTGTTATTACTATTGTTCAATCATCCATATATCTTACAGGTGAAAAAGGAGCCAGTGGACCCCCTGGACCCAAAGGTATGTTGACCAATTAGATACCTTTTGTGGTTATTTTCTTTAGATTCCTTTAGATATGGATACTGACCGTGAGTTTTACCCTTATCCATCTTTGGCTTTTTGTTCTATGCTCTTGTCAGAAAGCAGACTTTATTTTCTCTGATGGAAACATTTTACAATGAAGCAATCTCACAGAATGCTTCCCTTTTTTGTACCACAGGTGATCAGGGTGAGAAGGGTTCTCGTGGAATGACAGGTCAGTGGATTGAGTACTGGAGTAACAGCCAACCTAATAAAAGTATATCCCAGCCAATCACAGTTAGCTTTCTGAAACATTATAATGATGTTACTGGATATAGGAGTTTTATTTTTGCACCAAAATTATAAACAAATAGATCCCATTCTTGATTCCAGCAATCTTGGTAACAATCTTTGTATTTAGCTTTAGGAAAATCCTCTCTCACATGCCCTGTATTCATGTCACTTGAATGTTTCTACTGCTCAGAGACAGTTGTGAATCATGAGGCCTGAACATCCTGTCAATGCTGGTTTTCAGTTGCAAAGTAGCAAAAATTGCTGACAGAATTGTCCAAGAGTTATTTGATTCATTTTCATACTGTTTTGCTACAGGTGAACAAGGCTCAAGAGGAATACCTGGACCTCCAGGGGAGCCAGGGGCTAAAGGACCTGTAGGTGAGTACCAGAAAGCAGCAGTATTTATATGTGAGACAATGTCACTGCCATCCAGATTGTGTTTCTATGAGCACAGACTAGGAAACAACAGGGGAGTGGACTCATGCTTGTTGTGATCCTAGGTCTTTCCTTTATACTGCTGTGATTTCTGTACACTCAGAAAAAAATGTCCCACAGTTCAGTTTTGAATGAATGCTTCCTGGATCTTCAGTAACTGCAGCCAAGGTTTCTTTCAGATGCAATGTGATGAAAAGCCACTCTTAGGTTTAGGGCTGTGCTCCACTTTGAAGGAAGATAGGATAACTGTGGTATAGTTTCAGAAGTCTCTGACAATCTCTTTCTTTGGACAGGACAAGCTGGTCGTGATGGACAGCCAGGTGAAAAAGGTAAGGGCTTCCTTTGAGGTAGAAGTGCAGGTACTTTCTGATTTGGCAGGAGGTTGATTTGTAAAAGGGGTGGGAGAAAGATGGAAGCAGATTCATCTTCTGGGATCTTCTGTCTCAGAACTATAGAGTCAACCTATAAACATAGAATGGAGCAGGCTGTAAACTTGTGACAGAGTTACCTCTCTACAGAACTCTTCTGTCATTGATGTTCCCCTCCCAGACACTGATGCTGGAGATGGTCATTTGGCTGTGAGAATATAATAGGTAGAAAGTGCTGCAGGACAGCCAAGCTTGAATGGATTGGTTGATTGTATGTCAGTGGCTTCTGTCTTGTTAATGGCAATCATATCCCTAGGTGAACCAGGGCTTATTGGAATGCCAGGTGCCAGAGGCCCTCCAGGACCCACTGGAGATGCTGGAGAGCCAGGTAAAACTGTACAGAGAACAAAAATGCTTTTTTCTCAGTCAGGAACACAGATATATTTGTCTATTTCCAGTCTTAAGTTGAATCAAGTCTGTTAGAGGATCTCTGTATTCTTAAGATGGTGATGAAAGGAAAATACACGGAGAATCTAGGCCCTTTATGATCCCAAAATTGCCCACAGTGCAAACATCAGTTTTGAGCTTATTTACATACCAGTTTCTAGGCCAGTTTCCACCATTTGTGAATTGTATGCTATAATTTCACATAAATGTAATCTTTTTCTCCCTGTCTATCCTTTTCCCAAATGAAATTATTTAGACATTTTAAGAGTTTTTACCTTTTTCTGATAGGTCTTACAGGACCCCAAGGACCACCAGGTAGGCTTTTCTACCATATTCCAATTTATCAATGATGCACTTTGATATGCGTTCAAAAAACCCTTGTGATGTTCCCTCTGTGGTGTTCAGGGCTTCCAAAGTGATATCCCAAGGTTTCTGCACCTCCTTTGGCTTTTGAGACAGGTTTTGTGCAAGATGTGTAATTTTTGAGCAGTGCGGGGTTTTTGAGTGTGGAAATTTTGCCTTTCCCCAAAATGTCACATTTCAGTTCCCTGTGCATCACTGACAAGTCCTTCTAATCAGCAGCAGAAACAAAAAGGAGAGGATGTAGCAATAGAGATTGAAACAGAGGATGTGACATCTGTAAGAAGAGGTGGCTGGGGGGAGGGTGGGGACAGTTCATCAGGGAATTCGTCCAGGAGCCTCAGGACAGGTAGCAGTACCTAGAAGAAGCTACAGGTAAATCTGTGGAGCAGTGTCATCATCCAGAGAGCAGTGGGACAGGGAGGCCCAGGGACACTACAAGCTCAGTCTGTTCCTCCACTTGCTTATAAAGTCCACAGGGCCCTGCTTATAAAGGCTGAATGCTGGGGTCTTGATTAGGGAGCTCCTTCTATAAACCCACAAGTGAGACAGCTGAGATACCTGAAAAACATACAGCAAACAGTATTTGCACTAACCATTTTAAATTGTTTGTCTGCCTCATATCAGGACTTCCAGGCAACCCAGGCCGACCAGGGGCTAAAGGTGAGTTTTGTTTCTTCCCTAATGCTCATTTTCTCTCTAAGGATTTCATTTTAGCAAGCATTAGCTGCTCCACTGACCAGATCCTGGATCAACACTGGCATCTAGTGGCTTTGGGAAGGGAAGGTTTGAGAAGCACAGTAGCCAAAGCTTCCCTGAACATACACAGAGGGCATCTGCTGAGGGACTTGGGATGACAACTCTCCTCTGAGCAAACCTTTGAAGTCAGCTTCTGCCCTGAGCATGATTAAGATGCCTGGTGACTGCAGCGGGAGCTGTGTGTCTGCCTCGGATAAATCCAGGCTATTGCCTATGCTGGCAGATGTAGTGCTTGGAAAGCTGATCAGAGGGCATCTGTGGATTAGCACAGCTCTCTTGCTTCCCCCCGACCTTCTAGTGCTGTGACTTCTCAGACAAGAGATCAAGGGCAGAAAGAACAGAAACTACATGCTTTATAGTACAGTGTTATTGAGCTTATTATAGCTCTTACCTGACCCCCTAAAAAGAAGCTCAACTTCTGTACCTTTCTTTTCCTAGGAGAACCTGGAGCTCCTGGAAAAGTCATAAGTGCAGGTATGTAGTGCTGAGGGGGGCCACACTTCTGATTTAGGAGGGGTTTCTCTGGGGTTTTTTTTGTGCCTCCTCAATTCATCTTGGCTGTGTGTCAGACTGTGCTGGGGTTCCCTGTGTTGGAAGAATAAATATACCATAGATGTGGGATTCCTTAAGTATAGATTTGTACACATTCCCTGGATGTGTGAATATAAGTGTCTGTGTGCAAATCTATGTCTTGTTTTTCAGAGGGTTCATCAACTATTGCTCTGCCAGGCCCACCAGGTCCTCCAGGCCCACCTGGCCCCACTGGTCCCCCAGGTGTTCCAGGTGAGTACTGATGAGTACAAAGTAGTGATAGGTCAAATTCGGGGACTAGAATCAAGCTCTTTCACTGCTCAGGAAGGCAGCCTTGTGTCTAATCCTTTTCCCAGCAGTGTTGCTGTAATTAGGAAGTGCTTTCCAGTCTCACCTTTGACCTCAAGGCAGCAGAACTCCCACTCAAGCATCTGTAAATCTTTCTCACACACCCACTGGCTGTGCATGAGCTCGGGCCTCAGTCTCCTCTGTCCCAGTCAGACACTGCCCTGCAGTGTGCTGCTGTCAGGCAGCAGAGCTCCTGAGTCCAGATTCTCATGACACCTCTGTGCCTGGAGCTAGTCCTGGAGCTGGTTTGGCAGAGACAGTCTCCATTTGCAGTATGCAATGCAAGAGGAGGGTTAGGCCTTTTGCATCTATTTTCTGTTGTGGTCAGTGGCATTCTGGTTATTTCCCCAGTCCAAGAGGCACCAAGCATTTTGATTGCCAGGGGATGGAAATTCAAGTAATACATGGGACACTGATGAATTCATACCCCATAGCAATTCCATTTAGTTGTGGAAAAAACACATTATTTGATAGTCTCAGTTCTTATAGAAGTCCTATTGATTCTTTTCTGCTCTTGTAAAATACAACCAGTAAAATCTAATTACATTTGGGTTTTTTCCTTTGAAACTAGGTCCTGTTGGACCAGCTGGCCTCCCTGGACAGCAAGGTACCATTTTCTTTCAGCTTTGATTATGCTTCTTAAGATAAAGGAATTCATTAGTTTTCCTTTGTTTCTAATTCTCTAAGCCCTTGGCACGTTCCCTCTCCCTTTTGTTTGCAGATTTCTTCCTTTCAGTTCATTTTGTTGCATTCTTTGGCTTAATTAATCTTGTAAAAAATTTTTATTTTTTTTTTTTCCCAGGGGAAGAAGGAGGGTGGTGAGAGCCAGTGCAAATGCTGCAAATGTCTTTTTTATTCTTATGCTCTTTTTCCTGAGGTCTGGTATTTCTAAGGCACTTCTCAAGTGCNGTCTTGTAAAGAATTTTTATATTTTTTTTATTTTCCCAGGGGAAGAAGGAGGGTGGTGAGAGCCAGTGCAAATGCTGCAAATGTCTTTTTTATTCTTATGCTCTTTTTCCTGAGGTCTGGTATTTCTAAGGCACTTCTCAAGTGCAGTTGCCTTTCTGTGGTAGGGGATATAGCCCAGCTGGATACCTCCTGCCTTTTTGAAAGGTAGGAGAAGAAACTAGAGCCAAATTGGGATTAATGTCACTGTGAAAGCACTGCCAGTTGGACAGACATCTCTTTGGAAGGGCCTGAACAGAGCTGACCCCTAAGAACCCTTCTTAGCTGGTTCTCTATGATCCTGTTAGAGCAAACTGGACAGTAATTTCCACACTTGAATGCATTGCTGCTCAGATCTGGGGACTGAATTCATGCTCCCAGTTTTCCTAACTCTGAACCTCTTGTCAGAGTAGATACAAAATGTCACCCTCTCTCAGTTACATAACTCCCTTTCTCTGTTGCTTTTTTCTTTACTGGGAAAAGGTCCACGGGGTGAGAAGGGATCCCCCGGTGAAGCTGTGATAGAAACCATCAGAACAGAAGTCTCATCATTAGCATCTCAAAGTAAGTGGCCCTGCCTTTCCAACTCCTTTGCTTGGGAGATGTGTCAGAGCCTCCAGGCCCGCTCACAGCTACCAGGAGATGCCCCTAACTCTTTTTTCTCAATGTGACATGGGGCAAGTGAGTGTCTGTGTGTGGGTGTGTGTTTGGTGGTGTATCTGCAATGCCAGCTACCCCTTCTGCCCTCCTCATCTGTGCATGCCAAAGTTCTTTCAAAAGGAGGCAGATGGCAACAGGCCCACATCACAGAGAGGGAAGCTGAGGAATGGTGGCTGGTGGGCAGCCACTAACAGGGGAGATACTCACAGAGCTGGGAGCTGTCAGCCACAGCATTCACAGAGGGCAGCTCCCTGTGCAATATGAACATGGAGCCATCTGTAAGACAAAAACCGAAGTGAAAAGGTATGGTAATCTAAGCAACAGAAATAATCTCTCTTCAAATTAAAGGATGAATTCACAGGGAAGCAAATAAATTTTAAGATTAAAAAGTAATATTTCATTAAAATATTAAAATTTTAAGATGAAAATAAGTGGAACAGAACAGAATGGTTTAGCAACATCCCAAGAAAAGTGCTTGCTCTGTGCAACACTAGGTGTGTGATACACTTAGAATTGGTATTCCTAAGATCTGGGACCTCTGCAAGTTTGCAGCAAGATAGAAGAGAGCAAAAATTATAAATAATTCTTGCCTGATCACCATCCAAATGGGGCTATGTAGATTCAGACCATGCTTTGATACTGTCCAGTTCCCCATTCAGGAGTCTTGGATCACAGCATCACTGAACTTTGAGTTTGTGCCTCAGCCTGGAGTAGAGGGTACCTTGCACAGTACAGTGAAGATAACACAGTGCAGTTGTTAGATAACGTCTGTGTTTTGTTCTCCTCCCAAAACTTGCCACTTTTAAAGAATCTTTCCTCTCCCTTAAGTTCTTTCCCTCCTTCTTTAACCTTTGAGTCCTTTGATCTTTCTCTCAACAACCATTTCTCTCCTCCCTGATTCCAGTATCCTGCTCAGTGCTGTATTTTGCTTCATGTCCTAATCAAACACATCTCTCCTCTCCCTCCTCTGCTTCATCTTGGGTTTAGGTCATCCAGGTCCCATCTTAGTCCACCTTTGATTGTGAGAGCTTCTAGCAGCGATACACTGACAGTTTCCATAGCAGCAGTAGCTCCATAGCAACAATTTTCTCTTGTTTGTGTTTTTCTTTTGCACAGTGCTGGGAGACTCACAAGGCCGAGCAGGACCACCAGGTCCCCCTGGACCACCAGGTGTGTAACATGCAGAGCTCAGTACCTAACCAAGGAATGCTTACACAACATGGCATGTTTCTGGGCCATGCAGTTTGCTGAGTAAATGTTCCCTAATACCCCTGTTTCTTTTGTCATCAGGTGAATCTGTGCAGGGACCCCCTGGGCCTCGTGGTCCCCCAGGTAAGAGTTTGTTCCTCTGAAACCAAACTGGAAAGTGGGAGATTTTTTCCCAAGGCCTAGGGCTGGAAGCAGAATATCACATGGTGGGTTCCTACTAACACAATTTCATTGCAGCAAGATGCTGCCCAGCAAAGAATATTTGCTTTGGCAGAGGGTTCTAGCCAGAGTATTAATTAGTAAAAGCTAATTTTTTTAAAAATTAACTAAATACTTTTTGGGAAGTTTTCAGGTTGCCAAAGGAAGTAACTGCAGTCAGTTCCATATTTATTTCTTACTTGTCCAGCCTGAACTTTCAACTGCAGACAAATGGGGAAGTTCTTATCATGAGGAACATATCCCCATGGCCCATCCTGAACGCAGACTTCCCTTTCTCAGCCAGAACAGGGAGGGTGTGGGAGGACATGTGACAGGAGCAGAACACCATTCCTTGCTCTCTGCTCAGTAGGAAAAGGGAGCAGGTTGTGTGTGTGATGGGATAGGCACCCAGAACCACAAAGAAAGAAATTTCCGTTTCTGCTGCGATGACAGCTATCAAGGAGAGATGTATGAAGAAAACAGTGATAAGAGCCTACACTGGGAAATACTCAAGCTAAGGCTGTGGCTGGAGATGTGGCAGTTCTTGCATTCATTTACTTACATTGCTGAGGCTGATCCTTCCTGAAGCCTTTCTGTGTCCCTTTTGCCTAGGAGAAGGATTGCCAGGACCTCCAGGCCCACCAGGGAGACCAGGATCAGGCATGTCCACCTCAGGTAGGTTCTTCTCCTAATTCTGTCACCTGGTCCTGGGAATGTCTTGTTGGGGTTCCAGAGAGCACATATATGGCTAGGACCAAGTGGAGCCAGAGAAACCTTGTTTCATGTTCTGTTGGATGTCATGAAGAACTCTCTTTGCTTGAATTGCAGAAGCGTTCTTTACAGGACCACCAGGACCACCCGGACCACCAGGCCCGAAGGGAGACCAAGGTGAGTATATCGTGCTGCCTCACCAAAGTGCTAGAGGGATCTCAGCACCTTAAACTGAAAAAAAGGGCTTGGGAGCAGAAATTCCTGCCTTTAAGAAAGCTATTCCATCTGTAAGAAAGCTAGCATGGTTGTCCCTAAGTAGGACTCCTGTCTGCTGTAAAACAAGTCAGTCTTTGTCAGAAGAAATTATTAGCCTCCAGTACTGGTGTCAAGGCAGTTGTTTTATTCAGATCCCAACTTTGCAAGCCCATTATCTCAAAAACATTCAGACCTTCAGATTTGCCATTGAAGGGGACAGCCTTTTTGCAAAATGCGCTGTGGACTAGGTCAGTGCAAAGAGGTGGCCCTGTGAAGTGTAGCTCAGCTCTGATCTGGCAGGAAAACGTGGACCTGCTCCCTTTACCCATTTCTCCCCTACAAATTGAAGGCCAAGA
The DNA here is from genome assembly GCA_013397295.1 of Polioptila caerulea. NCBI lineage: Eukaryota > Metazoa > Chordata > Aves > Passeriformes > Certhiidae > Polioptila > Polioptila caerulea. Next base: position 1,103,877 of record VYXF01012754.1, read on the forward strand.
TAATATGCTGCAGTGTGGGCTGAGGTGTTGCTGATGAGAATAAAGCAAATCCTCACACTTTTCCTCTGGTCCCCTGTTCACAGGTGAACGAGGTCCACGGGGATTCACAGGTAAAGAGATAATAGTGGCTTTCAGGGTAACTTGCCTGGGTGTATGGCTGCTGCTTCATTTCTGTGTCTCATGCAGGAGAACCGGGTGATCCTGGCCTGTCAGCATTCTCCTCCCACGGTTAGTCTGTGCCCCCCTTCCTCCTTTGAATTCATTGTCCCTGGGCTGAAATCAGGCCAAAATCCTGCTCTATTCATTCTAACTTAATTTTAATGGAACCAGGATTTTGTCCACATGTTTTATTCCTGTGAATCTCTGACTCTCTTTCTGCAACTGGCAGGTGAAAGAGTCACCATACAGGGACCCCCAGGCCCACCTGGCCCACCTGGACCAAAAGGTGAAGTTAAAAATCTTCTTTCTTTTTTGGGGGGTGGCCTCAAACATCCAAGCATGGTTGAGACTAAAGGATAGAACAACCTGGTCCTTTGGGAACTAGTGCTGTGCTCACCCCTGCTTTTCCAGGCAAAGCAGGATCACAGTAATGGAATTGCTGTGAGCACAAGGCACTTGAGGGCACAGAGGGCTCAGGAAAGCTGCCATGGCCTCTTCCTTATGCTCTTTCCCAACAAGCTGGCATTTCACAGCAGTCATTGCAAGGGCTGGGTAGTTGCTTCTCTGACAACATGTAGCTCAACTGTTTCACATGACCAAGTATGCAACATGAGGTCACACCCCTTACAAGTGTCTGTCTCCCTCACTCTTTTCCAGGTGATGCAGGTGTCCCAGGTGCACCTGGCATCCCAGGAGCATCTCGAGGTAAGAGGCCAGGCCATCATTACTTTGATATTGAGACAAAATGCTGATATTCTGGTGGAGGCTTGGAAAAAGCTCATTTGACTTTTACCAGTGTGAATGCCAGCCTAATGCTGTTGGGATTTGTGTTCAAAACCTCTTTTTGCACAGCTTGCCTTAAATCAGAAAATTTAAGAGTTGACAGTTTTCTTTTTCTAGCTTACTTTAAGCCAGTCTTTCCTCTGTGTGGACAGGTTCTTGAACTGGTGCTGCCCAGACTGACTGGGATTGGGAGCAGCAGGGCAATAATGTTAGAATAATGATCTTGAGCTCTATGATCTCCATCTATATTCTACACAGCACTGTACTTTATTGCACAAACCCACTAGATCTGCCTGTACAAAGCCAGGAATGTTTCTGGACTCAGCCCTGCACAGACTGAATTGTAAGATGCTGCATTAACTGAAGACATTATACTGCCAAATAGCCCATGCTCAGACTGCATTTAAAGATGCAGAGGAAGCTGCTCCATATTCAATTTCCAAAGGTCTTTCAAGGCCAGTGGGAAGGGCCTAATGCAAGTACACTTTACTATCACTTGGTCTAATGGAACTGTGCCAAAAACACTCATTCTCCTTACAATGCTTTCTGTAGGTGGATCCAGACAAATTCAGGGACCCCCAGGACCTCCTGGGCCACCTGGTCCTCCTGGCCCAAGTGGAGGTTCATCTCAAGAGATTCAGCAGTATATCACTGACTACCTGAAGAGTGAGTATAATGAGATTTTTGCTGTGTGTCAGTAGTTTCATGTCTGTCTCTCTTTTGCTCCCTAGTACCTTGTCCCTCTTCTTTTAAAAACAACAGCCCTGCTACTCTGAGCTTATTTCTGCTGAATACTGTGAAGTGCTGTTGTCCACTGTGGCCTCTGTCCTTTTGTCCCATTCTTTGTCAGAGGAAGAGGGTCTGGTAATTGTGCATATGGTCAGTCTTCCCTCTTAATGATGTGGGCATATCTTGGGCTTTCCACATAGGTGACAGCATCAGACATTATTTGACTGGTGCCCAAGGCCCACCGGGCCCTCCAGGCCCACCTGGACTTATCAGCACTGCGGATGGGGTGACCTTGGATTATGCAGAGCTGGCTACCCGTGTCATGAGCTATATGACAAGTAAGCACTATGTTTGTAAACTCTGTACTAAGTCATGCCCTCAGCTGAGCTTGTGCAGCACCTGGGAGGTAAGAACCAGAGGAGAAACAAGTCTTTAAGCAGCAGCACCTCAACAAGGTTATTCATCTTCAGCAGTCTAGGCCCAGGACTCCACACAGCCGAGGTGTCCTCTGAGCCTTGTCCTTTTTTAATGGTTAGATTAACTAGCTCTTGCTTCTGTTTAAAGAGTCTCATATTAAACATTTGCTGTTAGACACTTTGACACCCCAAAGACCCAAACAGAGAGTCTACTTTATTTAGTATACATGGTCTCAAGTATTTAGGGGGTGTCTTGTGTGCTTGGGGCCCTCCTAAAGTAGATGAAATTCACAGAGCTTTTGGAAGTAGCCTGGAATCTCAACCAAAAATGCACAGAGCACACAGCTGTGTGTGATGGCCAGGAGATGACCTGGATGTGAGCAACTGTTTCATCCTTGTGGGCATGCAAAGCCCATTCTACTAGTTAGTTAATTCATCTTTCCTTTGTTCCTTCCTGACCTCTCCTCACCTCCTCTCTCATCCTGGCTCATGTAAAACCTTTTCATTCCTACAGGCTCTTCAGGTCGTTATGAGTCATTTTCTAGCTCAGTATCCACTACATCTATTTTGTACCAAGAACTTCTGGACCTGCTGCAAAGTAAGTGACCTTCAAGGGAAACATGGGATTGAGGGTAAAGCATCCCATCATCCTGGAGATCTGCCTTTCCCTTCCAGTCTCCAGTCTGCAGCTGGAGTTACCTGCCGCTGCTTCAGAGTGTTCTAGTTTCCAGCTCCCCTACTTTGTGTTCCCCCCATAGCCTTGCTATGTTGTTCTTTTAAGGTGAGGGAGATCCCCAACTTAGTATCTTTTTCTATACACACTGTTACTATGGGCTGAAAGGAAATGTCCAGAGTTCCAGAAGGTATTGATGATGCTGGCTGGCACTGTGCTCCAGATGGCTCCAAAGAGCCACAAAACTCAGCATGGTCTTTCCCAGCTGAGCTACTTTTCTTTCCCTTTACCCAAGAAGTTTTCCAGGGTGTCCTGGAAAAACAGACCACAGGGAGGTCCTTTTAGCAATCCAAATTCTCATCCTCCACACACCCTTATTATAGGAGGTTCCCAGCCTTATCAAAAATGTTTCTGGCACCATGTACAGGACAATTCCCTCAGAAAAGAGGGAGGAAAGGAGATTTGCATCCAAAGGTTTTGATGTTTTCCCTGATGGTGCGAGTTCAGCTCACGGGCTGGGAACTCCTTACACTTGGTGTCTGTGCAGCAGCTGGAGAGCCTTAAAAGATGCTTTTTTTTCATTTCTAGGAGAAGAAATTCGTCAGTACCTCATTGGACCTCGGGGCCCACCAGGACCTCCTGGGCCAGGGGGAGATGGAATGTCTCTGTCACTGGATTATGATGAGCTGACCAGGAGGTTTATCAGCTACTTGTCAAGTAATGGTTTTATTAATGTGTGTGTTTCCCTCTGTTCCTTTGGGAGCCCAGCACAAAGCTGATGCTGTCAAGTCAGTAGAAACTATTCCAGTGCTAATTGTGTGAATCCTGATATACAGAGACCTCCTCACAGGGACTGTGAGAGACTTGGAAGAGAACAAAGATACCCTGTAGCTAAGATGCCATCCACAGACTAGTAATGAATCCTTTCTGTGTTAAAAATTCAGCTTAGGAACAAAATTTCATCTTTGGTATTTGTCCTGGTTTAGGGCAAATTTGGGAGAAAACCTCCAAAGGGGTTCCACTAGAAAACAAATTCAAGCGGCCTTGTCCTTTAACTGGTTTAGGAAGAAAAATCAACCCAGGACACCATCTTAGAAGTCCCATCAACACCTTTAAGTGCCTTTCTAACCTTTATCTCTGTGGTCAGGATATATTTCCCTGTGAAAGAGTTGGTCTGTGCCCACTTTGTGTCAAGGCAGCTCAGGCAACAAACTCTTAGAAGTTAGTTGAAACAGATTCTGTGTCTCTGCTTCATTTTCCCATCTGTAAAGAGGTGATATGGCATATAAGAACTGTTCAACAGAGACTCTTTGAGCATCCCCAGCAACAGTGCTAAAATGCCTAATCCTGGTAGCTGCAACTGTCTGCTTAAAAACACAGCCTGGTCCATGCTCAGTTTCTCTGAACCACTCCTTGAGACTGGATCTCACTAGTGGACTGCTCATAACATGTATGGAATTTCCAGGAGGAAACTGCAGTGTAATGGCAGCACTCCAGTGTCTCAGGCAGGACAGCTGCATTTTGTCAGCAGGGACATTTCATTAACACAAATCACAAAGTGCAGAGTGTTGCCCCAGAGCTGCAGACACAGGGAGAGCAACACATGCATGAGCCTGTAGGCTGCAGTTGAGCTGCAAGGCCGGGGGTGCCCCCACCACAACATGGGTTCATGAGGTGCAGAGCTTTTGCCAGGAATGGAAGCCTGCTGCCTGCCTGTCTGTGAGTGTCCTTGGGATTGTCAGGGCAAAGTCACAGAACAGGGTTTGAGCTCTGGCTCCTGGCACAGCCTGCTGGTGGGAGCCCTTCCTGCATTGCCTGTGAATAATCCCTGTGGTCTGTCTGCTCACACTGTAATAGCCTGTTCTGATAATGTTGATCTGTTTGATTTTGCAGGTTCTGGGATGAGCATTGGACTGCCTGGACCACCTGGGCCTCCAGGGTCACCTGGTATATCTTACAGTGACCTGACAGCGTACCTGCGAAGTAAGCCAACTTCTTCACTCTTCTGCCATGGGGCTCTACGTGCTCCCAGGATCTTTTTTACGGCCTTAGTCACAGAATTTCCCTTTCTGCCTATCATCACAAATTACCCTCAGATGGTCCTTTGTCCTTAGCAGCACTGCAGGCCTCTGCTGGCACCAGCACACCCCACAGGGGGCTGCAGCTGGATCCCCATGCTCCTGTGAGGAGCAACAGCAGTGGGACTGTCTTGGAGATGGGCATGAAGGAGCACTTTGTCATATACAAACTCTGCAGCATAAAGGCATCATTTCTTATGCCTCCTTAAAAGTATATTTTAAAAATAGGGACTTTACTCTCTTTGGAATCACTTGATTGTCCAATGTGACATCTACATGCAGGGAAGTGAGGTGCACCAAGAAGGCTGCACCAGAAGGTACTGGAGAAAAAAAATCCTTCTATTTGGCTGTATCTGGCATCACCTGTATTGTTAAGGAACATTCATTAGAGTTGTGGTTGTTTGGGTGACTTCTTTTCTTCCTTTTTTGTCTTACAGACTCTGAATTCAGTGGAGTTGTTGGACCCCCTGGTCCTGCAGGCCCCCCAGGACCTCCAGGGATCCCTGGATCACCAGGCACCTCTCTGGAGGACATCTCTGCTTACCTTCAAAGTAAAGCACTCGTGTTTCTCACAGCTGGCAGGGTGATTGTGTTTGTAGATGCTGGGAAGGGACTGAGACTGAGATTTAGCTTAGCAGGGATATGAGACTGCCCACTGGGAACAAAGTCACTGTAAAGGAAAAAATTTTGTCAATATCATCTGTAAAGGAATGGAAGTTGGGGTTGGAGCCTTTAAACTTTAAGATCCCCAGACATGTGAAATTTCCTTATCTTCTCACTGATGGGAAAATAATTCTTTCTTTCTCTCAAGATGTTGGATACTCTTCCCTTTCTGGAGTCCGGGGCCCACCTGGCCCTCCTGGCCCTCCAGGACCACCAGGTTTCTCTGGAACTGGCCTGCTGTCCTATGCTGACATCACCAACAGTGACGAGTTCAGGAGTGAACTGATCCAGTACCTGAAGAGTAAGGGAACACCATCCATCCTTCCTGCACACATCCCCAGACATGCTTTACCTTGTGTAGGTGACTGGCTCTGCCATAGCTGAGTCATTCCTGTAGGAGCCTTCCCCGAACTGGGGCCACAGCAACACCTTCTCTCTACAGCCAGGCCTACCAGGAGTGTGCTGCACCCTGTAGGCTTTCCTCCTCTCTGTCCAACTGCCAGCCAAAGTCTGTGTTGTGAGACAACAGGGACAAGCACTGGCTAGTTACAATTGGCCTGTGTTGGACACAGGTCACTACTTAGGTCATCAGCAGAGTTTTACCATGGGAAAAGCATTTTCTTTGGCAAACACCTCCCCACAGAGCCATGGATAATGGAGGCACTGAGCTAGCTGCAAGGCACCAATAGTCTGAGCTCATCCTGGCAAAGGCAGGCTTTCAAAAACACCTCAGCTTTGGCAAACTGGTCACAGAATAGCTCTTTTGGCAGAAGTGCTGAAATTGGCCTGAGGAGTGCACCCTTCTGCAAAATCATTGGGCATGTTCCCAAGATTGGGCACACAAAATTGTGGGAGAGATGGGAAGGAGGAGGGTGTCTTGCCATCTGTAGAGTTCAAGGTTGACATGTGCCTGCTGCCTGAGAAATGGCACTGTATGAGGGTCACTGTGATGGTGGGACAGAACTTCACACTCCAGGCTTCATTCAGGTGGTAGCACAGGACCTCTGTCAAGTCCATTGCCCCTGAAATTTCTCCCTTGTATTTTGCAGGTGATGAAATTCGAAGCTACATCTCAGGACCCCCTGGGCCCCCTGGGCCACCAGGACCCAAAGGAGACAGTGGCTTTGTGTCTGGGTCTATGTCTTCATCATACCAAGGGTTACGAGCTTCTGAGCACTTGCATGGAGGATCCCTTGATGCTGAGGGCTCCCACGGGGGCTCACTGGGCACTGGCAGCTCGTATGGCAGCTCCATGAGCAGCATGTCCTCTTACGATGCCTCCATGGGCACTGATGGGGCTTTCGATGGGCTGCTGAGAGAGGAGGAATCACACAGGACATCAGCAGGGTCGAGCAGATCCTACAGCAGCTCCTTCACTGGTTCCCTGGATTACAACGAGCTGGCTCTCCGTGTGTCAGAGAACCTGCAGAGTGAGTGCAATGCCTGCTCATCCTCACCCTCCCTATTGCAGCCTACAACTCCAAACCCCCTGGGCCTGGTTGTGCTGTTCACTCCCTCTCCTTCCTGCTGCCTACAGCTCTCCCCTTCCACCTTCTGCCTCAGCATGCAGCCACAGTTCTCCCAGAGCTCCTTTCAAATGACATCTTTAATTCCACAGGCCGAGGGATTCTCCAGGACCTGATGACTTACACTGCACAGGGCCCTGCAGGTCCCCCAGGCCCTCCTGGTCCCCCTGGCATCAGCAAGGTCTTTGCAGCCTATGGCAATGTCACCGCAGACCTCATGGACTTCTTTAGGAGTGAGTGACATTTTGACTTGGCATTTCTGACTCATGCATATTAGATCTCCCCAACCTCTCACAGACCTACTGATCTTCTCACCTTTGCACACTGCAGAAGTCAAGGAGCAGAGTTGAAGGTGGATGGTCTTTCCATCTCCTTCCTTCCTTGCTGGGGAGGTGCAGTCTTATCATTAGGAAAGACATCAGTTTTTCCCACTATTTGTAGGAAACTCATCCCAAACTCTGGAGGCTTCTGTGCTTACAAGCTCTGCGGCCCATTTTAATATGTCTGGGCTGGCAAACATAAAGAAACATGAGCCAGCTGCTCACTCTGCTCTCAGATTCCCCACCCTGAGCATGGGCCAGCTCCAGCCCTAGTGACAGCCAGGACACTAGAGAGAGTGACACAGAAGTGCTGGTGAAATGACATCACAGCCTATCCTTGGGACTTTGTTGGGACCAAAACCCTGTTTAAAAACCTTGCTGTCAGTCTAATCCCATCTAACCAAGAGAAATGTCCTTCCAGTGTGACTCCCAGCTTCTCTGAGTAGGCAGTGGTTTCTCCCACTCATTCACTCTCTCCTTCCTTTTCCTCTCCAGCACATGGTGCCATCCAGGGGCCACCCGGTGAAAAGGGGGAGAGGGGTTATCGTGGACCCAAAGGTAAGGCTTGCCATCCTTTCCCTCTTCAGCCTAGTGATGCCCAGGGAGCAGCATTTGTGACCACAGAGTTCACAGCACTGCTCGAGGTCACACCCTCTCACAGTGAAGGTGGAACCTTCAGGGTCTCAGCAAAAACATTGTCCTGACTTTGTGTCCCTTCCCCTGGCCTGTCCCTGTCTGTGGGTCACTTGTGCTCAAGGGCAAACTTGGTTTTCTCATTCCTTCAGGTGACCCTGGGCCCATGGGCCCCCCAGGACGACACGGGCACAGGGGACCAAAAGGAGAGAAGGGAGAGAAAGGTAGGAACACCTTGCCATACCCAGGAGAGCAGGGTTTGACTGTCAGGGAGTGGCACCAGCCCTTCCTGGGAATAGCTGGAAAACACAGCCCCAGTTTTTTTGTTTGGATCTTCTGTCTTTTTACACGGTCTCTTCAACTAACCTTCTTTTTGGTTTTTCTGGTCCCCAGGTGAACAGCTGTATGTTGGCAGAAGGAAAAGAAGAAGTGTTGGTGTTTAAGGAAAGAGGTAGCTCAGTTCTGCACAGGGCAGCATTCCCAGCAGCCTGTAGAGAATTGGCCTGAGTCTTCATTGCCTTAATGCTAGAACATCCTCACCGCTCAGCTGACCCCTTAGAGTTGATAGTTCAGATCTGAATGTCTCGTGTGTGTCCAGCATGGCCCTAGTGCGGGTGTTTGCTCCTGTTACTGATGTTTGGCTTCATGCCCCTGAGCTGCCAGGCTGATGTCCTTGGGCTGAAGAGCTTCCTGTCTCACCTAGTCCAGGCTTCTTGTACTACTCCTAGATATGTAAAAACCTGGTTTTTTTAACAAATGGCCAACTATGCAGGAAAAAGAAAACAATCCCATCCCCACCAAATGCATGGTTTGTCAGGGATCAGATGCAGCCCTCAAGGCCCCAGGAGAAACCCTGGGCTTGAACCGCCCTGGGATTCCCTCTCCACAAGCTCTGCCAACTCTGGAGCCTGTTTATAGCAGCACAGTGAGACAAGACATACATGGGCCAAACCAAAGCACTTTCAAATGCAATTTGTTTATGTTTTAAAAATATTTTTGTATTTTTTTCTGGTTTTTTAAACACTGGTGAAAAATAATCTTTAATGTAAACAGCCCAATTAAAGTGTGTTTTTAACCCCATCCCTGAACTATCAGGATGGCCATTCTGTGCTTGCAGGTTGTTGTGGGGCAGGGTGAGGCACCTGAGATGGGTCTGAGGTACAATGGTAAACACAACGGCACGACATTAAATACTTTTACACTCAGTTATTTTAAACATTGTAAATCATCCCCTTCACTCAAATGCTTGTACAAATCTCTTGTATTTCATGCAAGTTTTCCATCAACAAAACTGAGGCGATCTCAGCAAACTGTGATTTTATTGTATTTACAGCAGAATTATTACAGTATTCTACAGAAAGCCATGAAATCAAATTACTTTCAAAAACAAGACAAAAAAACCCCAAAACTGTTGTATGGCTGCTACTGCAAGTTCACTTCCATGAGCTGTACAGAGATCCTTTGCCAATTATTCATCCATCTCATGATTTTTGGTTGCTTTCTGTAAGGCAAAAATAACTTGGTTTGCAGTTAACACAAAACATTCAACAAACTGCTGGGAGAACACGAGGCCAGCGGTGCCTCAGGCGCGTGTTTTGTCACAGGATGCTCCAGCTCTGTCTGGCTTCTTGACAGAAAATGGGGTGACAGTTCAACATTAGCTGCCACTCAAATGTCCCTAAGTTTCTGTTCTTTCCACCATTTTAGGACTGATTCTCATTACCAAAGAGGCTTTACCACCTAATCGTAAATGTGGAAGACTTTATTAAATCAGGGTAACCCTGCACTCAGCCACTCCCTTCTGCTTTCAGTACAGGGGAAGCACATGAGCCCTTTCTCATGGGTTGGGCATGTTCATGCTTAAGGGGTTTTCCTCTGGCACCACCGACTGCCCAAATGCCAGATGTGCAAAGAAGCTACAGAAACAAAGCATGAGGACTGAGCTGGAGAAAGGGGATGCAGAACAAGTTCTGTAAAAGAAACAGTTATTTCCTTTGTCTTCACCTTCCCTTTATCTGTTCTCATCTTTTGCAAGACTGTGAAATGATGGGGCATCCTGGCCTTGGCTTGCCTGTGAACAAGGAAGGTTAATTCTCTCTAATCTTACTTCAGCTGCTATGAAGATGGCAGTAGTCTGGGAATGGGAAACTTGCATGGACACATCAATGCAAGGAAGTTTCAGAGATCTAGAAGCACAGATTTTGACGTAAAATGACCAGACTAAATGCTAACATAGAACCTATTGGCACAGTGATGGTCCTAAACACTACCCACCCCTGCCCTTTCCAACAACCAGAGATCACTGTCCTCAAACTTGCATCTCTTCCCTGCAGCAGATGAACCAAGAAGCAGTAGATCAGTGGAGGCAACTAGCACTGAGCTTAATTGTACATTTCAGTTTTCAGCAACGATATATTTCTGAGGTCCTGAGAGCTGCAGCTGCACAACAGCTCTGAAAATCAGGCTGCCTAAAAGTGGACTCAAGTGCCTGAATTTAAAACACCTTATTTGAATCTTTCCTATACCAAAGCAAGCTTGAAATACTTGCAAGGCAGATACTATTTCAGTTGGAGAATCAAGTTAAACTTCCTATGTGATACTGCTGTCACAAAAGACATGGTATGACAAAAGCAATTTCATTGCTGCTTTGCTTCACTCATAGTTAAAGTGCTATATTTCCAATTTTTAAGGAAAAGAATTCAGTAGAATGGAGTTATCATAAAGTCCTCTGAGACAGAAGAATAATTTCTTTAACTGTGTGATTGATTAGATATTGAGTATCCATGAATGCAATTCATCTCTAATATTATTTTAAAAGAATATTAGCTTAAAAGATTACCTGGAAAAAAGGATGCAGCTCAGACTGAACATCAGTTTTTAATGTGATGTCAAAAATCACTCTGAGTGAATGCTGATAGTCAGGATAGTGAAGCCCTGCCACGAGGGAATTTGAATTCAGGTGCCAATTAAAATAAAGGTTTTCCTTCAGAAGGTGTTTATTAATCAGGACGTACATAATCAATCATAACAACTTCAGTATCGTATCTTCACATGCTCTATATAGTTCTGTATACACCAGACACAGTGGAGTGTTTGGAGAAGGAAAATGTTTTTTATGGGAATCAGAGAAGATCAAATGCTGGAGTGTTTCTTCTTCATAAAATAAGCAGCAAAGTTCCCCTGCAACTTCAGAATATCAAAGGTTGCCATAGCCCATTTTCCTCTGGGTTGGTAACCCCTCCTCAGCCAGAACCTCCTACAAACAGGGGCAGCAGGCGCACCCGAAGACCTTTAGCCCCAGATCTCCCTGGATGCCTTAAGCAGTGCCAAAATGCACTTTCAGAGCTTGGGAAGCACATGGTGTGAGAGGCTGAGGGCCTGCAGGCAGGTTTTCCATGAGGATCAGTTGTAAACACAGGAGGACAACCCACACACAGCATTGCAATCCAGGGATTTATTGCCTTTGCTCGTTTTCCTGTGGACAGAATTTACATTTACAAAGGTGAGCAAATACTGATTTGTGGTCAGCTTTGGAAGAGATGTGGGGACAATGAGATCTGCCAAACAGTTAAGAATTTGTGAGTACATTGTTTTGGCTGCAGAAAACACACCTCACCACGCTGGAGATGGAGCTGCTAGCATTCATTAGGGAGGTGACATGAGATAGTATCGAGATTGGATTTCGCATCTCAGGAGATGTCTTTTAGGCCTATGTGAGACTAAATTAATTTGAATTGAATTTTCTGACACTGATACAATATTGTAATGCCTCTCTCACATTCTGCAACACTTAAACCCAATTTTATCAGTCTAGATGTGTAAGTACCCATGCTAGTTCTTGTTATCATTGAGAAAACATATTTTCACACTTGGTATCAATTCTCAGCCCAGTTCCCAAGGCTGCAAGTGCTACCCACCTGGAGACCTGAGCAAGGCTTCCATCGCCACATCTGATCCCTCCCTTCATCCCAGAGCTCAGTTACAGTTATTTGTGCAATTTACAATGAGATCAGATTGCAGGGCCTGTGTGAAAAGGATCTTCAAATGAAAGATGTAAGAGATTCAGAGAGAGGTAAACAGAATGCCAATACATATTAGCAATGTATCACTGAAACTACCAAAAATGTAAGGAGAAGATTATTAACATTTCCCTGTGAGGATTTAATGGGGATGAATGTTGTCATAATCCAGAAGAGGAAATCTGCCTGTCCTGCTTACTCCCCAGGTAAAGCACTGAGCCTACTTCATACGAAATTGCAAACCAATTCTGTTAAATAGAGATGAAGATTATTTAATGTTATCTTAGTAACAGTCAATTTATGAAGGTGGAGCTTAAAAAGCAAAAGGTCTTCTTTCTTCTCCCTACTAAACAAACAATTCAAAAATTTTGCATTTAGCAACAGAGAACATTCTAGAGATATGGTGTGTGAATTTACAACAGTACACAATACACATTTAAAATAATAAACCGCCAGAAATTAAGGCTAGCTATTAAAGTAATTATGCTATCAAAAAGTTACAAAATTTAAATTAAAACATGCATTTTCCAATTTTCTTTTTACTGTGCTGTAAATTAAGTGTCTTTATTGAGAAGATACCAGTTCAATGTCCATGGATTTCAGCATCCAAGGTTTCAACCACAGCTGATTTAAGTCCTATGTTAATTTCTGAGTTCATTGCCATGCAGCAACACTGTTCCCATGAAATTAATGCCATGGAATGGGCAGCAGTTGCACAGTCAAAGCAAGCAAGCAAAACAAAATGGGTGCAGCTGATGCCCAAAGAGATCAGATAAAGTCAGGCCTCAAAAGACAGAAAGCAAATACTATTTTACAAATGGAGCTCCAACATACCCAAGTACAGCTTATAACACTGTCTTGATGTGACTCAACCTCTATCCATCAAAAGGAGTGCAGCAAAAGTGACCTAATACAGCTGTATTTCCCTATCCTGCTATAGGAGACACAGTTCAGATTTCCCACTACAGATCAGTCAGGCAAATAACTTATGGTACATCTAGGAACTTGAAAAATAAAACCTTGCTATGTTAGGAGGTGGCAACACAAAAGCAAAACACCCAGCTTCATAAAGGAGTTTGTCTATATATTTAACTTAAATCTTTCCTTAAAATAAAATGACTGAAACAATAATAAAAAAAAGGAATCTAACATTTCTAGTGAAATCAGACTTTAGCCATGGTTATTTATAAATATGACCATCCACCTCCACTTCTGCAATGGAGTTCAAATGAACAGACTTTGGTAAGAACAGAACAATGGCTCTACCCATTCCAGGTACAGTTAGAGAAACCACGTGCATTTTGCACACTGCTTTCTAAAAAATACATTCTACAGTTTTTCAATTTGTAGAACTAACCACCTGTATGTAATAGCTAAAGAAAATAATAAACTGTGCATTTTAAAGTTAGCATTTCTTTCACCTTTACATATTTTAGTGCAAAATATTTTAGGGTGAGAATTTACAACAAAAATGGCAGTAGCAGCAAGAAATCTTGTTTTGTACAGTAACAACAATGCTAAGGAGTTTTGTGTTTTTAAATGACAGAACAGTATCCTGTTGCCAGGATCAGCATATCTAAGTGTTTCAGGCACTGTATTAATTAAACTAGCACCCCATTTCATTATGGAACTAATGGACAAAACATGTCATGGAGATCAGCTCAGTTTAATTTATGCCAGAGGTTTCTTTTAAAAGAAGTTGCAAAGGCTTTTGCTTTTGCCAATTGTGTTTAAACATAAGGGTTTGTTTTTCTGATTACTGGCATGTTCTTAGTAATTAGTTTCAATCCTTGACATGATGACACCGCTCACATTATGGAATTTTAAACCTCTCATGGCAGTTTCAATTGTGGAATTCTCTTGCAGAGAAATCTGATGCTTAAAAACACAGTAGCAGAACTAATATTACACCGTTTAAATGTTCAGATGAGAAACCATTTCTTCTGTGATGAGAAAGAGCATAATTAATATTTCAGGCTTAAAGTCAAAACTGTAGGTAACATACTTTTAGAGACTGGGAAAAAAAGCCCACTTAAGTATTGAAACATCTGCAGGATGTAACAATACCATTGTACACCAACACTTGGTTTGTTTCTTCTGTTCAGGGGAGTGAAGAAACCGCTCCTGACACTGATTGTCTCCACTGAAAACAACACGCGAGGTCCCCGATGTTCACACGCCGCGGGTAAGTCGGGTTAGACCAAAAGGAGGAGAATTCCAAACACGAAAAAACCTACAGAAGTTCCCAGAGTTATGACCCAGTGGAGTGAAGGCTGGGGATTGGGTAGAATTTGGAAATCCGGCTTTGTGTTGAAGGATTAAGGCATTCGGATTCTCCAGTCATTTTAAAGAAAACTTCCTGTTCCTGCAGTTTTCTGGCAAATTCTTCTTCTAGCATCTAAAACCAAAATCAGATTGTCACAGGATTAACAAGGCAAAGTACAAGAAACCCATTATTGTGGAGATATTTTGTCTGATCGATGTCTGAACTGCGTGAAACTCTGGTATGTTCCCTTTTGAAATAAAATAATCCCCCAAGACCAACCTCCACCTCCATATGTCTCCTATAATATTTCACTCAATTTTTATAGTAACCTACTGGCTTCTGAAATAAATCCCTAACCCCAGATTTGCCTCCAGAAGAATTTTCCATGCAAACCTGCACCCATGTGCTGCAGGTGGGCGCCCTGCAAAGAGGCTGAAAACCCTTTGCTCAGCTTATGCAATTTTTTAAGATCTTTTATTATACAGTGAACTGCAACAGCTTTGTACAGCAGCTTGACTCTCCTCCTCTGCAATACTTTTGTACTGTCTGTATTTTCTAGATCAAACCCTTGATAATTTCCTGATTCATGAACTGCTCCCATTTACCTTTTTTCTTGGTCTCAATTTCTCTCTCCATTCCTTCAGTTCTTGGCTGTGCTCTTCATCCAGCTCTTTCAGCTTCTGAGTCTCATGCTCAACCAGTAGATGGCATTTTTCATTCTTAAAACAAGATAATGCTTATGTAAAACTAATTCAGATTAGGCAACTCAACATTTGTACAGTGACATATGTTGTCCTAATTCTTTCTAATTAGCTTATTCCGTGTAAATAGTGACGTGAATAATTACAAGATGAAAGTATGTTACAAGGCTGAGTTTTCAAAAGCTGATCTTTCCATCGGAGCCAATTGAGATAAGTAACACTTGTAAATCCAAATACACTGCTGAGCATCATTAAGGCAGCTGCTGAGAGTGTTATTCAAAACTGTGTTTCTCTGCCTAATTATGCTCTTCAAGGTCACGCAGTATTTCTGCTTTACTTTTTAAAGACAGTCTGTATAATTTATTAAAAACACTTACATTAAAAAGGAAGCTGTTTTTTGGAAATATTTTAACTCTTGTTGCCAAGAGCTGAGAAAAACAAACGGAGCTTCGAGAAGAGACAAACGTGGTTGCAGGAGCAGCCTCAGAACTGCCCTATGAAAAGGCTCAAACCACCCTTCAGCTTCACATTTGCCTCAGTGGTACTCAAGCATCAGCCTCACTTTCAGAGGACTTTTGAAGCATGACAAGGAAAAAATCAATCATTTGGCTTCAAGTCTCTGTGCTTTTTTAAGAGCAGTTGGCAAAGGTGGTGTTTCTAGGATTCCAGTCCCAAATGGGTCTGATGCAGAGTACAGAACCACAGCAACACAAACAACAAGCACTTGGCTAGACCTGAGTGCAGCAAGGGGCCAGTTTTCCTTGTGAAGCTCAGAACAGCCCTAATCTGCTCAATTTTACTGGAACTGAAACTCTCACAAGGCTCCCACGGTACTTGGGGATTTGCTGGGGCATATTAGTGGCACAGCCAGGGACTGTTTTTGCAGGATATAAGGAAGTGAATAGAGTAAAATGAGCTTCATTGGTCACTGCATGATTTCTCTAAGCAAAGGTTATCAGCAGGTGATCATTTAATGCTTTAAAACTGCCTTGTGTCCCTGAAACTGGGAAAAGCTGATTTAACAGAAAAGGAGATCTGGCCTGTGGTATCCAGCAGAAACTTAGAAAATGCATACCAAAAGAGACAAACCAGAGCTCCTTATCACAACAAGAGAATTCCTTCTAAGTACCTTCCAGAAGCTCATATGCAAGTGGCAGCACTGGGTAAAAACCTCTTCATTCCTGTATTGCTGCAAACGTCTTGTGGGTAATGCCTGGTGCTGCCTACCTCTGTTCTGATTAATGACATTCCAGCAAAATCAGGTTAAAAGGAAATGCTGCCTACAGAAAATAGCCCTGGGAACTCGACAGATATTCCAGAAGTGATCATCTGCTTCTGATTCATGGTCTTCTTGCATTTTAAATGATTCCTCATTAATTGATGGGAATGTATGAATCTGGCAAAGCAGTGCACTACAGGCCTTTGAGAACGAAGTTGAAAAAACTCTATATAGTAAAAATTAGGGAAAAGGTGTTTCTGCTTTGCCTGCATCTGTTATTAACCTAAATCTTCTCACTGAATGGTCATTAATTATCATCTGTTTTTAACCTGTAATTGATGCAGTTCCCTGATGTTTGCTTCACACTGCAACTGAAGGTCCCGCATTTGGTTTTCGTGTTTCTGATGCTGCGCCAGTCTCTCATTCTTCTGCCTCTTTTCTTCTTGAACAGCAAACTAAAATTAAAAATAAGAGATTATATTGTGCCTCTGAGTAAAACAGTTTGCATGAGTCACAGAATTGCATCTAATAGAATGAACACATACTGAGAAGAACGGTTCTAGAAGATTTAAGCAATAATTTTCTCTATTTTTTCTTTTTTTCGATTCTTACAAAGGAAGTGTCCTACAGTTTAATTCCATTTCTCTGTCCGCACTCTGATTTTTCCTTAAAACACTTCACTTTCAGACTCTGAAGCTGTGACACAGCAGTGCATCTGCAAGCATTGGTTAAGGCTGGTGTTAAACAGCTACAGGAGACCATATTTTCAACATTTTTCATCCTTCCTGTGCTCACTATATGAAACCATGATTTATGACTGTGGTGCATCATTAGAAAGCAAACCTCTCAACCTCTGCACAGCATTCTCTTTTAAAGAATGAGAGAATACATACAGCATTAGTTCAAAAGCTCACAAAAATCAAGTCTCCTTAAAAATGTTTCACAGAATCACAGAACAGTTGAGGTTGGAAGGGACCTGCAAAGATCAACCTCCCTACTCAAAGCAGGGTCACCAGGAGGAGGCTGTGCAGGACTGTGTCCTGTTGGGTTTGGAGCATCTCTACAAGCTCTCTGGACAAGCTGCTCCAGTGTTTGACCATCTTCACACTAAAAGAAAATGTATTTCCAATGTTGAAGTTGGATTTTCTGCATTTCAATTGTGGCTGCTGCCTCTCACCCAACCCTGTCTCTGGGATGAGTCTGGCTCCACCTTCTTTGCTCCCTCTGTTGGGTACTTATACACATGGACAAGACCCTCCTGAACCTATTCTCCTCCAGGATGAAGCATCCCAGTACTCCAAGTGGCTCCTCATGTAGCAACACACGAGTCTCTCAGCCATCTTTAAAGCCCTTTGCACGACTCACTCCAATATATCTGTGTCTGACGTGTGCTGGGAAGCCCAGGACTGGACCCAGCACTTCAGAAGAGTCTCACCAGAGCAGCAGGGAAGGATGATTTCCTATGATCCCATCTAGTGCATCAACCTAGTTTGGTATGATCTGAAAACTGTGAGAGTGCACTCTATTCCATCCTCACATTTACATCACATTCAGCTTTAACACTATTAAAACTATTAAATATTAATTAATTACCTGCTTAATTTTTTCACGATCTTGGTCTGGAGAGGCACATGAATTGATTCTTAAACTTTTCTTAAACATGGCCATCCGAGTCTTTGCTTCACTTCTCTGGATTTTAGGCAGTCTGGCTCTTTCCTGAGTTTGCTTGTTCTTTAACTCCTCTATAAGGCGTTGATTATACCTCTGCATTTGTTCTGTTTCCTGAAATGTTAACCATGTGGAAATGTTACACAATAACTGTGATGTTATACAGTGTACATCTCTCTTCATCAATAAGTCTCCTGTGTCAGTCAGTCAGTGCCTCTCAGCAGAAACCACTCTGAGCCGAGGGGCTTCTTCTTCCAGAGAGCTCTGGATCTTGCCCAACCCAAAGTTCTCTAATAAATGTAAATACACATATATTTTACCAGCCCATACTCAATTCCTGCACTGCTTTTTACAAAGCCACTTGTTTAAAAGGAGAAACTCCTTTTGTGTAACTGAACTTCTGGGCTACAGCTGTGGAGGGGCAGTTTGCTGCAAAAGCTGGGGCAAGCAACAGCCCCCATGGGACAAACCAGAGTGGACAGAACAAGCCTCCAGTGGAGGCTGCTCATGCTCTGATCACCAAGAGATCCTCAAAAACCTCCCTACTGGTTTACATTTTAAAATTGAACTGTTTGCTTTCATGTAGTCTATAAAAACCAAAATGCTTTGAGCAAAATAAGGATTTAGCTATAAAGAGACAGTTGTCAACTACTTGCACAGAAGCTAATCCAGTTCATTCTGCTCATTTAATTCCAGGATTATTTTACTTCTGAACAGATTTGTTTAAACACAAATCAAAATTGGTTTTGGTGGATAAGCAGAATTTGGTATTTTTATAGTAAAAGATTGATGTTGTGGTTGGTGGGTTTTTTTAAAAGAATCAAAAGGGAAAATATCATTATTTATACTTCTATGTACTACTAAGGTATTCAAGTAAGATGAGTAAGATTTTTTTATTTTAAACAGAACACAACAGCTTCAAAATACTTGTCTGGGTCTTGCCTGTGCAAACAAACAGCACCAGGAGAGATCCTAAGACTACTTGATTAAAAAAATGAATATAATAATACACAAGAGAAAGTATCACAGTCAACACTAACTTTTTCATGCCTCTTAAGCAGCTGGTGCCTCTGCATGAAGTACTGATCCTTGAGCTGCTGCTTGAGGAGCTGGTGTTTCTCCTGTAGGTGCCGCTCCTCCAGCTCCCAGAATGCAGCTTCACGAGCTGGAAAAAAGAGGAAGGTTAGTTCAGGAATTGCAATCCCATCCCATCCTTCTCAACCTCCTGGTGTATGTTCAGAAGGGGCCTACAAGTGCATTTTAAAAACAATGCTGTTTCATAGCAAATGTTTTTATTACAGTTCTAGATTAGTCATGAAGGTTTTTGACTTCATAAAGTGAAGAAACACCATTGTTTCACTAGAACACCACTGCCTGTTTTGAAGAGAGAGCCTGGTGCTGGATACCTCTCATGAGCTGCTGTTTGTTGTTGAGGCAGTCTCGTTCAATAGTGGCCAGTTCCGTCTTCTGCTGCTGAATTATTTTCTTCAGAGATGCATCCAGTTCTTGTTGCTGTTTCTGCACAAACTCCTGCTCCTGGTACAAACCAAGAGAAATAAATTAAATTGGGTTCTTCTAACCACATTACATGTTAATGAAACTCCCAGTTCTCTCAGCATTAGCTATGTATGAAAACAAATACATCTATGAAAGTTTGAGCTAGTGTACCTTGGCTATCAAATTGTCCATCTTTTGTATTTTCTATGTACAGAGTAGGTAAGAGCATATTCATGTTTAAATAATAGCTTCAGAAATAAGGCCAAAGATAGCAAAGCTAACAATCTAGCCAGTCATCTGCAACTCATTCCATCTCTTCTCTCTCCTCAGAACAAGCTGCAGGTTCAGAGCTAGCAAAGATAATACTCAACCTAAAGTTGATCTCACTCTAAAAAGGGTAAATTATTCATGTATGTAAGAAAATTAAGCTATGTATGGTTATTCTGGTTTGGGTGATTAGTTAAAGCCTATTTATTTACACAGTTGGGTTTCAGACCTGTGCAGTTTATCTTGCCCTTAGGGCAGGCTGTTGAGGCTGGGAGTTCTGCAGGACCACTGTGCAGACACCCCGTGGTTCTGCAGGGCCATAACCTGCTCACACTCGAGCTGAGCTGGCTCCTCTCAATGGGATTTAGCACCTGCATCTTCCCATTATCCACGTGTATCACTGCTACATCCCATCATGAAAAGCAGGCAGCTTTGAGTCCCCCTCCCATGCCCCAAGATCTTCTGCTGCCTTTCTTCTTTGCAACTATTAAGAACCACAGCTATGAGCATGCAAGCATGCACACATACACACACAGTCTCACACCTGCCTTAAGAACAAGAAATTGAATCAGATGCTTCTAGCACAATATCAAGGTCAAAAGAAAGGACAACGGTGGGGTCTTGTCAGAGCCAAGGTGGGCTGCTGAAGTCCATAACAAATAGAATTAAATGTTCATTAAAAGTAATTTTTATTATGACCAGAAGAATCCTGGTTTTCACCTTCACAGAAAGTTATTAATAGATGAGGCTTTTGTGTCTCTTAGTGGACAGTAGAGTTACACTGAGACAGGTAACATAAAACCAGAGGTGAATTAAGCTGACAGTGACAGAACTGAGGGCACAAAAAGAACTGGAAGGTGATGTCCGTAAATTAAGTCAGACACACCTGACCGAATTTATGGAGTGACAAAAGATACCGAGTTTTCCCTTTATACCTGAAAAGGATAAAAAGACTACAAGTTTAATATTGTGAGAGTGCAGACACATAATTAACACCGTGTTTAATTTGCTGGGAGAATTTTGATTTGGAGGGAGTGGGGGAAAGCTGTTCTAGTGTAATCATGCTCAAAAAGTGATTATGCTTGAGCTTTACACATTTTGTTATTTAAATATCGTTGATATTCTCTCTACAGAGTAACTCTTACAAAGGTTGATACCTGTTAGTGCTGTAAGATAAACTAGGCAATTTCAGGAAACACGCTGGCCTTTCCACTTCTCACATCTACTCAAGTATCACATAAAATAAAGGTCACCGACTTTACTAAAGAATGTATTGGGTAGTTAAAAGGCAGACAGTGCAAGGCAGTCAACCTTTTTCAAAGTACCACTTGGTTATGTCCAATAAATATCTTAATATAAACTCAAACACCTTTAAAATACATAGTTTCACTGCACACACAGCATACAAGTCACACAATGTTTCTCACATGTGCTGAACAAATATCATGTTGCATGTGTGAACTCTCAGTGTCTTGCTCAGACTGAGTAACTACTGCCTTTTGGAACTTTTGACTATGGATAGTGCACAATTACCTAAATTGGTGCTACTCAGTTTGGAGACAGCAGTGACATTGATCAGCACATATGAGCAGAAGGAGAAGAGAAAACATACATCTGGAAAATTAGGAAGATAAACTTTCACTGTGTTGCATTTTAAGACTTACATCCTGCATTTGTGCGTTGAAAAGTGTACATGAAGACAACTGAAAAGACTGAATCATAACCTGAGCAACACCCTGTGGGACACAATGCAATTCTGTGTCATAATATAGTGAAATGTATTTCTGTTCTTAAAAAAAGGAAGAAATGAGATCTGCTGTACATTAGTAATAAACATTTGAAATGTCAAGGCTAATCACACAGGTAGGTGCTGATGGAAGTTTCTAGATATTCTAAAACTAAACAACTGCACCTTCTTTAGTACTTATCATTCCAAGTAAAGACATTTCACATTTAAAATCTTCTTTCACCTCTCTTCAAGAAATTGAAACCAGCAAAGGAAATTAACCACATCACTACAAACACTAAGAAAAATTAGATTTTTGTTTCCGTAAAAAGTTTAGAGACAGGTATCTTTGGTATGGGGAAAGTGCTGCAACTCAGTCACCTTCTATCCTGGGAAATCCCCTCTTAAATTAAACACATAATCGAATAAAGTTGCTATTATTTTCTACTAGGTCACTCACATAAACATTTAATCTTTAAGTTACTCAATCCAAACCTGCTCTGCTGTGGTTCAAACTCACTCTGTACAAGTTGTGGCCATCACAAAGCCAATACTTTTCTAAAATACTAGCCCTCTTTCTAGCTGGGTCATAGAAAGGCAGCAAGTCTGAAGACATGAAATCACAGATGATGTTTTGTAAAGTTTCCATACACCTACACTTTGACATTTAAATAACATTTTACCTAATCTGTTCTGCTCCTATAAACAAGATGTCTCATGCTTACATATTAGATACATTTTCCTCCTCTGCATTTGTGTAGTTCAAAACTTCCTCCTGACTACAACCTTTAAAATATGAAGGACCCGTGGAGTACTTACCACTCATAAAAGCACTGTAAATAAACTTGCTGTAGAAAAATACCATTCTTTTTCAGTAAAAATAGCAGCTTTTTCAGAGCATACCAAGTCCTACACTTGACAGTACAAACCTGGCAACCGCTGCTCCTACATTTCTACCAGTTAAGTCTAAGATGTGACATGGGGGTACTTGAAGAAAGAGAGCAGTTGGTAGGGTTAGTTTGAGTTAAGTTCCATATTCACTCAACAACAACAAGAAATGAAATCATCAAGCTGTGTGAATACTGCTGCCTTTTGTATTTTAGTAGCTTGAAGCTGCTGTTGTTACCTGAGCATGCTGGCTTTGTGCAAGCTCCTCTTTCTTGCGTTTCATGAGCTCTTTTCTCAGCTCTTTTGGTGCTTTCTCCACTTCACATAAAACCTACAGTGTATATAAGCATGCAGAAGGTGGCAAAAAGAACACTTGGTCTCCACAGCAAGCACTACTGTGAACATAGGGACATGCAGGTCAAGCACTAGAGGCAGTGGGAAGGATGCATTACTTCAGTGGCAGGGATGTTAGTTTAGTGAAAGAGCTTAGTGAAAACAGAAAGAACAAAAGGTGCTTTATGCATGCCAGCAGTGCAGAGAGGAGGGATGTGCCAGCGCTTTTTGCATGCAAATGCTGCCCAGTGCCCTCAGAAATGGCAGTGCCTCGATTGTGCTTCCAAGCAGCTGCCAGGACAGTCAATAGTTAGAAAAACCACCACCTGCAAAAGTGGTATTTTCTTGAATCACTATGGTAAAAGGAGTAACGACAGAGTATGTTACCTCACATAAAGCTGTGAAAAATGGTTGGAAGCTTAATATAACTTCCATTGAAAACCTTGAAAACTTTTTCTGACACTATCTCTAAGCTGAATTTACAAGATGCCAATTATTAGTGTTTCTGACCATAAATGACATCTACACAGCTTATGTCTTCAAAATAATCATACAAGGAACAAAACATTATTTGGTTGCGTTTAGTCCTGAAGAATTTAAAGCAAAACCCACCAATAAAAAAGAGTGTTTTCAAGAAACTTTTCATGACACGTATGCTGGGATGGAACGTGTTTCAGTACACGGTGAATTAGACAAGATTAGCAGAAAGGTTCTAAATATAACCTGGCTAAATCAACTGACTATTAATCTGTTAATTTGCTGATGAGTTTTGTTTTTCAGAATTACAAAAATGTAGCATTGTACACTCCAATATAACATGGATAGTTTTAGAGCAGCAGCTGCATTTTCCTTCAAACTGTACATTGCCTTTTAAAGCTTTAAACACAGAACTATGCACCCAGAGACAAATGCCTGTTTGTTTAATAGTGGAAGCATCATCAGAAAACAGAGTCCAAATCACCACATGCTATTCCTGTGTCCATGAAAGAATTGCTTTTAGCTAAGAGCAATATGTAAAACTCTCCCCATTTCCCATGTAGGACCCAATCACCAGTGAGAGAGAGAGACTCAAAATGCAAGAGGTACCGCAAAAGAAGAAAAATGGTTATTTACATATGAGCATACGGTTCAAACTGAGTACAACTTATTTATCAATGCACTACTGTGCTACAGGATCATTCTATGCAAAAGCATTGACAGTTCAGCTTTCTAAAGAAATCTCTGAGTCTAGTAACTATTAGAGCAAACATTAGGGCTATTTATGTACAAAAGGGCGCTGCACAATTGAGTTATTAATGAAATAAAACAGCTTTTAAGATGCAAAATCCATATGGAAATAGATCACCTTTTCTTAATCCAATGCAAGTAAATTAATTGCACAAGTTGTCGGTGTCAGTGATTTGGCCTTAATTGTATGACATTTATGAAATTAACTGTAAAAGAGTTTAGGTTATCCAGACTTCTCTCTCCTGGTTTTCCTTTTTGAGTTAACAAACCAAATACATATTACTGCTGTCACTTCATATAAAGAAATTCTAAACAATTACAGCACACATACAATTTAAAAAACTAACAAATTAACAAAAATTAAATATATCTGAAATTACCGTCTTCAAAATTCTAATGTGTTAACTATTTACTAGAATAACTATTGCTGGGGTTTTTTAAAGTAGAAGTCTCAAATGTTTTTCATAATCTTTATGAAAATACCTTTTCTTGATTTAGTATTTGGGAGAAAATTTTTGTTAAATATTCTGTGAAAAATACTATCTTGTAACTTGAAGATGTTTTCTAGATTAAGGCAATACCTCAAACTTCCTGTCAGCTGTTTGTATTTCACTTAAGGCCGTTAAACAAAAGAAACAACTCTGACTGGTAGCGACACTTCCAAACCTCACTACAGCACAGGCTTATAACAAGGCTTCTGGGAAACCTAATCTCAACTGTTTGCTATGCCCATACCCCTTATTTTCCGTATTATCATCATGTCTTACCTCTTTTTTTTTGTTTTTCAGCACATTCTGGAATTTGGACAACTCCTTCTCCTGCTCAGCCTTGATGCGCTTTGCTTCGTCCCGTAAGCGATTTGTGTGCTCCTGCTCCAGGCGCTCGATTGTCTGCTTCTGCTGCTTCTCCAGGTTCTCTATCTCTTGATCATACTGCCGCTTTTTACTCTGCAAAAGTAATTTGGCACCTTTTTTTAGAAAGTTCAGTGAAGTTCAGCAAGTTAAGAAAGTTAAGCACTTGCTTAGAAGCGCAGTGCTGTAGCACAGCAGGGAATGGCCATGATGGACCCTTGCGGCAGGCAAGCCCCAGCACAAGCTGGGCACCCCTCAATGGAAAATACTGCCTTTTATTTAGGAATGAAGGCTAAGCTAGAGCCATCATGGCAGGAAACACCTGACTGCTGTCAGCCCTATTCTGCCTACTCCAAGAAGATGGCATATTTTAAGAGCACCAAAATGCAGAAACTCACTGTCATTTCCTGTTCAAAACGCCTGTACATCTGCTCTCGCTGCTGCAGAAGCTTATTGCTGAGCTGCTGTTGGGCCCTCTGCTCCTCCTTCTGAAGAAGTCTCAGCTCTCTGAGCTCTTGACGTCTAATAGGGACAAAGAACACTTAATACTGATGAGGAAAAAAAAAAGTGGAAAATGACAGAAGACAAAAAGAACCATTGACAACCTGGGCACAGTAAAACTAAGTTTGAACTGATTATCTTAATGAGAAACACTTTATAATCACTTTTACTAAAAAAAAAGTAAATTAATCCCCAAATATAGCTGAAATAAGATCATTAGCCCCCTTGTTTTATTAAAAGAAAAAAAAATGAGCTGCTAACCTCTTGAAAATTTTACTTTTAGAAATCCTTACCGTAGAAATCGCATTTCTTCACTTTTTGAATCATTTTCAGTAACTATTTTTGATGTCGTTACGCTCACTTCTACTCCATCAACGACAAACTTCCGAGTCTTCTTTAGTGTCTTCTTCTGCCTTCTAGTTTCCTAAATTAAGCAATAGTTAAGTTATTACGTATTTATTAAAGTTATATAAGTTTTCCCCCTTTTTCTTAATATTGAATTATATAAAATATTTCTGGAAATGTCTTCTATATAGTAATCAAGAGTCCTTCTCACTTACCAGGTGCCTCACTAATCAAGTGAGAATTTGAAAAACTCCAATAAACTGAAACTTTCCAGTAAGGAAAGAAAAACTGCAATTATTGCTAATCCAAAATACCAGAAGAAAAAAAAATTAAGCTAGATAAACTCTGATGAGAACTGAGGCAGTTTTATCTTCAAGAGCTGAAGACAGCTGCATTTACTGTTTACTTTTGACCATGATTTCCCCAGTCACCAAGAGGTATTTAATTCTAAAAAGCAGTTCTAAAACAGGATAACAATTTACTCACCTACTTCCTTCTCTTTGGGCATAAACAAGTGAGTTTAATTTTTTTATTGATCTATATTAGCCAAAAATCATGTAATGATTTTGCTGACAGCTGGAGAAGTCTCAGTTAGCCGAGCTGCTCTTGCTTCATTGCAAGAAGAGAAGGACCCCAGCTGAAACTTCACCATCTCCATTGTGTCAGGGCAACTGCAAACACCCTCATGTTTAGCACAGCTATGCCAACCTATGATTTTTCTTTTTGGTTGTCTTTCTAGGTTTATTTTGCCTCCATTCAAGCCCATGTTACACAGTTACTACCCTAACATGGCTACATTCATATTAATACAAAGATTACAAACAAAGTTCATAGACTGGAATTTGCTTCCTCTGAGTAAGCTCATTCATAGTGACATAACTGCATGGACATAGTACAACCACAGAACACTGATTGGAATAAACAAATCCAGCAATGTCTGCCTTGGGTCTCCCAGATCCAGAGAGACAGATGATGGAAGTGATAGGAATTCAGTATAAGATTAGAGGTTCCAAGAGATTTTTCTCATTAAACAGGAATTCTGTGCATTTAGCTTGTCTTCTGAGTATCAGCTCTGACCTACAATTGTCCACAAATCTTCACGTTTAATATCATTACACTTCCTTTTATGGGTTACACTATTATGCAACACAGTAAGAAACTAATCAGCATAACTGCACAAAATCCAGACATAGTTGTACTGTGCAATTTAGAATACTTTGTTTTCTACAAAGCTTTGTAGGTAGATACGTGCCATACTAGTTTCTCCCTCAATACTTTCCCTTGTAGCAAAGGTAACACTTGGAGATAATTTCAGGGTTATACTCACATCGGATTTTATATTAAAAAATAAGTGCTTACACTTACCTGTAAAGATATTGATCCTGTTTCTTTGTTTTTACTAAGGAAACTAGAAATGGACAGGTTCAAATCAATGCTGCTGTTATCAGCTGTAGAACCAGTGCCTGAATCTGCATCATTCTCCTTCAAATTCTCCAATTCCAGTTGCTGTAAAGTCTCACTATTGCCTTGACTTTCTGTTTTGACCTTCTCATTTTCTTCAGTGCTAATACTAATACTTGGGACTGGAGTGACTTCAGAGTCATCAGCTTGTTCACTGACAGCATCTTTATTCTTTGTTATTTCATCAGAGGTAACTGCTGGATGTCCTTTGTCCACCTGGATGTTGTTTTCCTGCATTTTCTCAGGTCCGCGCTCTCCTGAACTTTGGTCCATACCAGTCAGTTTATCCACCAGTTTATCAGGAATATCCTCAGGTTTGTTCTGAAATGCCTTCTGGTCTACGATGTCTTTTCCAGAGTCTTTGATCTTTGTTTCCTCTGTGCTGTTTATATTACTGATACCCTCATTTTCACTTTCTGCCAGTTTCTTGTCTACTTCGATCACTTTATCTTGGCTTTCTGATAGAGTTTCTTCAGAGCTGATTATCTCATGGACCTGCTTAGCCTGACTTTCCACTGGCTTATCCTCCAGCTCAGGTATTTTATCCCCATCACTGATGGGTGTTTCAGCAACAGCACCTATCTCCTTAATGTTGCCAATTCCATGCTTTATTAGTTCCTTTTCTTCATCAGACACTTTAACTGTAGAATTAGGCAGAGTTTCTGTAGTGGTATCTATTACTGCCTCTTTCTGAGCTTCATGTTTATCTTCCTTTTGCTCTGTATCTCTATTTTCTGCAGGGACCTTTTCTTCCTCACCATCCAAGAGATCCATTCTCTTCACCTTCTCTTCTTTTTCACCAGTTTCTTTAGAAATGCCTTCTTCAGTTTCTACCCTATCTTCAGTTACAGATACTAATTTCAGTTTGTCATCTTCTGTCTGTTCATCTGCCATGGAATTTTCTTTCTCTATTTTTAAGTTAGGTTCATTCTTTATTTCCACATCAAGTTCTTTACCTCCTTTCTGGGGTTCTGTATCCTCATGCGTTTTTTCCAGGCTTTCTGTATTCTTTTCTGCTGGCACCATTTTGCCTTGCTCATCTTCACCAATTGGTAAAGAACCATTCTGCACTTTAACATTGCTAACAGGAGTATCGTGTATGTTATCAGCTGTTTTCCTAAATTTAATGTCCTCAGATTCATCTCCAGTTGTTTTGTCCTCAATGACATTACTTTCTGTTTTCTCAGAGAGAGATTCCAGAACAGAAGCATTCTGTGAAAGTTTATCCTCTTCAGAGCTGGCAATACTGAGGTCAGAGGATGCGCGTTTCTCTGCAGGTAACTGCTAAAAAATTAAAGCAAGAAAAACATTCAATCATTTTGTAACTTAATCAAAACACAGTTTTATGGAAGAATAGTGAACAGAGATCAATATTGTATTCACATGCAGTTATATGAATTTGATAACCTCCAAGTTCTTCCCTTGGACCATCATGGAACAAGCACATGAACTGCAGACAGGCTCTGAACAGCAAGTGTCACTGTGATCAAGGGAAATTAATCATGGTCATCAGCTACTCTTCAAGGGTCTTTTCCTTTTCACATTCCTTTTTTTTTTTATCAGTTCAGCTCCTCAACAGTCTCAGCTACAGTTGGATTTGAAAGACTTAACTTTGTGCTAGCTGAGCAAGGAACAAACTGTATCTTCAGTTAGTGCAGCACTGATAAAATGCAGTTAAGACCTTCTTCTGCTTCATATTGTGTTCTTTGCTTAAAATGCCTGACAACTTTTTATCTGGTTTTAATCATGTTGAAACCCCATTAAAATGGTGAAAACCTCCAGCAGATCTGATTAAGTGGCAGTACAGAACTAGAGCAGAAACAGTTACCTCACTGTAGAAACTGCTGCTGCCAGAATATGAATAAATGTTATCAGATTCCATAGAGACATCCAAAAGAACATAGTAATAAAGCATCATTTTAACCACAATTGCCCTTTCACTCTTCAAAGGGATTGTGATATCTGTCTGTCTGTATTTACTGCTAGAACCCTGTAATTTGCAGATCAGGCTTCTGATTTGCCATGGGGAACATCTTGGTTAGCTGTTGCAGCAAGCACAGGTTTGATTGTGCATTTCCTACATTAAAGATTTCCCAAGTATACAGAAAACAATTCATTTTAAGTCAAAATTGCATTTAAAATATTTCTTCCTATAATTGTTCTAGAAGTTTAGTGTTGATCTCCCAGGAGTGTTTAAAACTACCCCAAGTAAATAACGTGAAGGGCTCTACCTCACACTTTCCTACGATGCTGCTTGTGAGATATTTGACTGAGTCCCAGGGAGAACTTTGCTCCAGCCGGGATGGATGGATGGATGGATGGATGGATGGATGGATGGATGGATGGATGGATGGATGGATGGATGGATGGATGGATGGATGGATGGATGAGCAGCTCCTCAGTAGGAGGACGTGGTGGATGATCCACAGCAGGGGAGCTGCTGGGGATGGTCCGTTTGAGCCTGCGGGGTGGGCTGGGGGTGTGAGGAGCATGCTGATGGGTGAGGGGGGATGGAGGCACCTGTTCCAGCCCCTGGATGCTCCAGCCCCCGGCTGCTCCAGCCCCCGGCTGCTCCAGCCCCCGGCTGCTCCAGCCCCTGGCTGCTCCAGCCCCTGGCTGCTCCAGCCCCTGGCTGCTCCAGCCCCTGGCTGCTCCAGCAGTGCAGCAACAGCAGCTCAGGAGGCACAGGGAGCACACGGCCTGGGCGCTCTGCTACCTGCACCCCATCCCTGGGCGTCACAGTTTTCCCTCTGAGCAACCACATTCATGCTCTAAGATTCTTAAGGCATCTTTAGAACTACATTCAATACAATTTATGTGGTTTTTTCCTTTTCTTTGATAGCCACACTTTAAAATCACAAACTTAATTTACAGTGTAACAGTCAAATAACTTTCTTAATCTTTTAAACACTTTATGGAATACAAACACACGTTTCCTCATTCACTCAGTCATTATGACTTAAAACCACTTACATAAAAATCACAATCTCATTTTTTAAATATCACATATACATGTAAAAAAATTAAGATATTCTTCTTTATTAGCTATTATTTACTCGGAGTTTTTAAGGAGTTCAAACATACTAATTTTGAAACTGCTGGCTAACTATTTTGTAGTAAGTTTAGAGTATGTTTATGATGTTATTCCTAGAAGATTTGATGTCAAAGTTGGGCTAATACGATTGAAACTGAATTCTCCATGGGAAATTTGCGATGGCATATTAAAAAAAATAAATTTTAAACTGACCAGAGAATTTTCTGTTTCTTCTTCCTCATCCTCATCTTTACCATCTTCAACTTCTTCTGTAACTTCAGCCTTAGCTTCTGCAATCAATTCTCTTATTGGTTTATTTGAAGTAACAGTTACAAATGGATGCTTGTGAAACAAAAAAAATAAGCACAATATTAAGTGGCGGCTTCATAGTAGACAGTGGGAAAATCATAATCTGAAAGAAATATAACTTCAGAGAAGTGTTACTTTGGTTGCCTCACATTTGAAGATTCACAATTAATATAACTGTTCCAATGTGTTTTTTCTGCAGAAGTTTTAAAATCAAAACATTTGTATTCAAATATACTGCACAAGTAGTCTAACAAACTCGCTAAAAATACAAATGGTTCATTTATACTGACCTTTTTCACAATCCAAAGAACAGAAGTAGAAAGATTTTTAAAAAAGTTATTTTTCTTGGAATTAGGCTTCATTTCAGTTCCACAGTTAAATTAATTCTTTGCAAGCTTTATCTAGAAAATACACTCTCTAGAAAAAATTGTGCTTTGTCTTTACAACAACTTTTCCTAACGCGAACTAGAATTCTACCCTTTTCTTTCAGAGCAAGCAGGTACCTGTTCCTCTCCTACTGCCTGAAATTTCTTCTCTGCTTGGCCCTGCAGCTTAAATCTATTCAGCATATGCCAGACAGATTGTGGATAAAGCAAATGGGTGCTGACGTTAAACACGCTCAAGTGTACCTGCTCACATCTATTCCTGTTCAGCTGTTCTGCAGTGACAGCATTACAGAGGAGAGCTGAGCACTAAAGCTTCTGCAACACCTGTCAGCAACTGGCCACAGACATAAACAACTCCTTCATCCATTGTGAGTATCGAAGTATAATTACTTACACAAAGTAATTGGTTATATTACAGCAAAATATGCTAAATAAATAACCTGATCTGTGCTTGCTGTCATTTAATCAATTTTTACCAAATAAGGATCAATCTTAAAGACATATTGTGGGCAAACACCTAATTTGAAAATATTTAGGTAGTTACTATAATACCGCTCTACTTTAAAAAAAATACAAAATATTCTTGCCTTTAAACAACAGTTCTAACAATTAACTCTTCCTACCTGTAGAAGCTGAGTTGCACTCCACCTTGCATCTACATTCTTTTCCAAACATTTCTTCAGAAAATCTTTAAAATCTGATGACCTACACAACAAGCAAACAGGCAGTGGTTGTTCTTCTGTCTTAACATCGGACTAGCACATAAACTGAAATGTTCTTTAGGTTCACATGAATCTACACTGCAACTCCAAGTCCTGCTATTGATTCAGGAAAACACAAAGGGAACACGGGAATGCCAAGACCAATACAGCACAAACACAATCTTTAAAAGGTCTGTCCATTATCTGAAGAATTTACATTTTGCTCTGGACTGTTAATATACCTCATCTGCTATATCACTAACTGAATCAGGTGAAGATATTAAATCAACCAAATAGATAATGGCTTTTAAAAATATTTTCCTAGTATAAAAATGCTTTAGTAAACTTTCATCCAATTGTTTTTAGATGGCATTCAGATCTGTTACTATATTTGTAAAAAAGCTATTTCACATAAATTTTAAGGCAAAACCTGTAAAATACTTTCGTATAAAAGCTCCTTTACAGAACTATAACAAAAAAAAAAGTTCAGATTATGTGAAAGACATACATATGTATACACACATGTACAAACATATATTGGGATTGTATGGACCTACACCACAAAGTTCAGCAGGGCTGTGCTCATCAAATTTAGCAAACAAATGACTTGGAATGCCTTACATTGGGGTGGGAAAGCTGTCAATGAAACACAAACCATTTTGAAGGCTGTGCCAATGTCGGCGGGTCAGACTTTGCGATTTTCAGCAGCACTCGCATGGGGTTTAGTTCATGATGAGGTGGCTCTATCTGAGCCATTTCTATCAAAGTGATGCCAAGAGACCAGATATCAGCCTTGTAATCGTATGGCCTGTCTTTAGAGGTCTCACACATGACTACTTCTGGAGCCATCCTGCAAAGACAGCAACAAAGTTCCAGATGAGAAAACGCTTTTTGATCTGTTCTGAGAACAGTTCCAAACACACACATTCACTGAAGCATTGCTAGAAGCACATTCTACCATCAGTATATTTACACAGTATTTATCAAGCTTGTAATATCAAATTCAAAGTAACATTAAGATACATTAAGTAACATTAAAAAGTCAGCAAGAAAGTGCACTTACCAATATGGTGTACCAATAAAGGAGTCTCTCCTTTGTATTGTTCTGGTGTTTTTAGCTGATACTCCAAAATCCGCTTAAAGCAAACAGTAAAATACTATTAACAGGGTGCTGGAAAACATACTATATTTACTTCACAATTGTCTTTTAAAATGGCATATGTTCCAGAGCAAACATTCTTCAGTATTGAAACTTCAAAGTGAGATAAAAATATTTGTGTTCTGATAGCTGAGTGCCAAGGTTTTATAGCATTTATAATAAAAGATCTTGACTAAAACTTACTCTCCATTTCTAAAAAAAACCCCAAACCATAATGCTACTGTTGGTTTGTATGGGACAAAAGCAAAATATGTATTTACTGTAGGAGAAAGTGCATTAGATTATTTGAATTAGAAATTAATTTCTTTAGTCTGTGAAGTCTGTATTCATCAAACATGGCATCAACTATCTCATTAATTCAACAACTCATTCAATATTTTATTTCAGGACTGAAATTTTCATGAAGTTACATTTTCCCTTCATCTTACAGGTTTCTTTCCACATGATTTTTCACTTTATAATAAATAACTGAAAGCTTGCATATGTATTTTTCATGTAACATCTACTCAAAAAAACAACTTTACCTCTTCTCAATTAATTGTCTATAAAGCATTACATCTCTCACTTAAAAAAAAAGAAGACATTTAAATAAGTGTTATATGCTTATAACAGACGTAACTTTATTAATGAAGATCTAGGGATTACAGCAAAGGGACAAGGAGCCATATGTTGCCATCTTTAACCTATACAAAATTACTTGATGGGCTCAATACTTGAGAAGTCTAATTTTGCTGTGTGGAAAAAAAAACAGGACTAAAATCTATTGGGTCAAAGGCAAAAACCTAAAATTCTGAGGGACTACAGATATTGAAATAATGAAACTCATATCCATATAAAAATAAAATGAAGTAAAAGAAATTTACTTGCTATTTACATATCTGTAAAACAAGGAATTAGCCATTTCTCTGGGTAACAGAATCAAAATATAAGTAGTTTATAAGGAGTAAAATGCTCCTTCAAAGGATGCTGTATGGTTTTCCTAACTAAATCGAGTCTTTTTTTAGAAATCTTAATTAGCAAACCTGAATGCATCACCAAATGCACGTGTGGAAGAAATCTCCCTGTGGTCTGAACTCTTAAGTAGTATCTTGACAGCCTGCAAGGTACTGTGTACCAGCTAAGCTTAACAAAACCTTAAAATAGTTCCAAGTCTGTGTGAGGAGAAGCCAGGTCATGTGAGGAAATGAACTGAAACAAATGACCCTCTCTGACCATGAGACTCCTGCTATGATCTGTGGTTTCTTTTACTGCAGTGCCAAGAAACTAAGACAGTGGTTGTATTACATTTAAACATCAGGCCTATGACCCTGAGTGCATCACTAAATGTTGAGGCTTCAAAGAAAAGCTACACCAGTAAAGTTACATGTACTCTGCAGCCTAAAAGAAAGCCTGATGCAAGGATTGTGTGTACAAGCAATAATCTTGTACAAAAGGGATCCATGGAAAGCACAATCACACTGAACTGATCAACACACAAAAGCAGGTTCTTAAATATTCTCAGTTTCCTAACATAGAAGGTGTACAGGACCTTGCTGAGACTGATCAATACGAATTAGGCAGGAGATATATTTCTGATTTTGGACACATCTTGCTTACATTTAAAAGGAAAGCCTGAATCAAGGCTGCAAATTCAGAGCCCCAGTTCCCTGTGGCAATATTCTGACTCTCCTACCTTTGCTCTCTGTGCATCCCAAGAAATACAACTGATCACACACCATGCAGAGGGAAGGCTTTGAAACCTGAGCGTGGGCAGGGATGTCATGGAACTGTGCCATGGGGAGAGCCACTGTAAAGGCTGACAGCTTATACACATTTTCCCCTGAAACAAAGTGGATCCAGATAATTCCTGCCCTTTCCTGGCTGAATGAAGGGATGCTGCTCACCACCAGCAGCCCTTTCTCGGTTCTGCATGGAGGAATCCTCACCAGACTAAAAATGTGGATGACTGCTTAAACTGAGATTTAAAAACTCACAGAAATCAACAATAGTAAGCTGTATTAATTTTGTTCCAGAGTATTCTGTCTTAATTTCAGTGCAACAAACAATTGAAAAAGGCATGGAAAAACTAAGCTGGGTAATTAAGATTATTACATCTCTCTCAAAGGAAGAGACAACAGTACAAGGTCCTGCTTTTTGGTGATAGGGAAGAATGTTCCCTTTACAAACTAACAACTTCAAAGGGAAGTTCAGATGTTATCACAGTAAAGGTAAGTATAATCAGGAACTTTATACTAAGAAACAGTAATACCTATGACAACTTCTTGTGCTGATTTTGAAGTATGAAAGATTTGACAAGTACGGTCAGGATATTTGCTAAAGCTTTTTTTTTTCCTTGCTAATACCAAACCCCTTGCTTCTGAAAAACCTCTCATTGTTAGATTGGTATTTCAGTATGTAAATATTGAACTCTGACAAACTACAGCTTAAGAAAAACACAATTAAAAGACCAAGCCAAGGTCCAGGAAAGAGTTTTATTTGCAGCATGCTTACCTAGTTTAATGTCTCCATCTAATGTGAAAAGAATATTGCCAGCTTTTAGATCTCTGTGGATGATCTTATTCTCATGTAAGTAGTTCAGTGCTTCCAGTGTCTGCCTGCACACCACTTTGATCTGTGGCTCTGTTAAAGGCCTTTCAAGCTCTACAAGAGAGAGAGAAATAATCACAACATTTTTGCATTTTACTCTACACGTTCATAGCAAACTATAGTAATATATGGGAAAACTAATTAATCTGACAGATTCTAAGCATCACATGTCAGAAAAAAATTCTATCTTAGAATATTTGCTCCTTCCAATAAAGATTTTATTCCTTGAACCCAACTCCCTTCTCACTATGAATTATGTATACCTACCTATCTGAACTGTGAAAAAGCTCCATAGTTTAGAGACTGGTTCTTTTGTGTGGTACACAGAGATGCTAAAGACCAGGTCTTTTACTTACTGGTATTAGCATTCACCCAATTTAAGGAATAAGCACAGAAAACTCCCTAACTTTAATGTAGATGCAATATAAAGAATTATCAAAATGTAATTTGAAAGGTGGCAGTGGAAGAATGAGATCCTGAAAAGGGCTCATAGAGATTACATTATGAGAACAGAGAGCTCCATATGCAGAGAACAACACTTCACTTTCACTTAAAGGATCCAGACAAAAATGTGCCTATAAAAGTAAATAAACACTTTAAAAATTAAATATACAAGTATAAATACTAATTTTTAAACCCCAACATTTAAGACATATAGCACACCAATTACATAAATATTTGCATGTCAAAACAATACAAATATAAAAAAAGTCTTACAGTATATATTATCATTTTAAGGTATAAGGCTTATTAGTGGAAACAACTTATTTACCCAACATTACTGCATCTACTGCTCCTCCTGCACAAAATTCAATCAGGATCTGTACATAAACAAATAAAAAATATAGAAATTAGAAATAAAATAGTTCCACTGAACTGAATCATTGATTAAGCGAGCATTATTATGAGATTAGAGTTTCAGACTATATGGCCTCAACAAATTATTTTACAAACCTGCAAAATACTGGCACTGTTACCCAGCTAAAAGTAGGGCTGTGCTGCTCAAGCAAATTATTTGAAAAATGCCTTGAGACCCTCAGACAAAAGTTTTAATCCAACTATAAAACAGTATAATAAAACTTATAAAACATAATGACACAGTCAGCTTAAACCTACTCCTTGTAATGTGATTTACATAATCCCTGCAAACTCATTTCTCGGTTATTAAGCTCTACTTCTATACTATAATCTCTGTGACTGAAAAGTCCAAGAGCTAAATGATTTCCCAGTAGCTGATGCTATCTCCTATATTGTTTCAGATGAGATGAAAACACAGAAAAATACTCTTAAAAGCAGTAGAAAATTACTAAATTCAGGTGTTTACATTAATTTTCCTTCATTTTCATTCATGCCTACAATCAAGGCCTTTATCCCAGAATGTAATAATACCAGAACAAGTCCATCCCCAATTCTGAATTTCCATTTGAAACAAAAATATACTGCAATTATTTTTGAACACAAACTATACTGCTATGAAGGACAGAAAGAATATATACGAAGGAGAAAGAGGGGAGACAAAGAGAATGAGGACAGGAAGAGGAAATCTCATCCAAGACTGATACTCCACTCTTCCTTATGTGTTTCTTTTTTCTTTAATTTGATCTTTAAATATTATAAATTATATTCTTCTGTCTGAGAGTTAAGAAGTATTTCTTGTCAACAGTCAATATGCTTGGAAATAGTATCTTTTCTTTAATTTTTCTGTAGAGTAATTTTAAAATTAGCATATAATTGCGAATAAAAAAGGAAACCTCAAAGTATACCTTGTACCACAACACTTATATACACCACTTATGTCACATATACTTCAAATTATTATTGCAATTAATCCCCATAACAAATATATTATATAATGCAATTCTTTGTAAATCCTGTAAACATTATTCCATTTACATGCTTCTGTTTGTCAAGTAGGTAACTGTGGGAAATTGTACAACAAGAATTTATTTCTCTAAAATTTGTAGTTTAGTCTGACAAAAGTCTCTTTCTGGAGAAATGATGTTTCTTATCTGGGAAAGGAAAAGTGTATTTAATGTCCAACTATCATTGTCTTTTTTGCCTGCACTAAATTCTGTTTATTTATCACATCACTATCCTTGTGGCTTTCAAGCCCCTGCATTTCCCTGTAACTATGTAGCTCCAATTTCATTTTCAAAGTGTTTACTTCTATCTTTATTCTGCCAGTGAAGCCTACCCACTCAGTTTCATATTGTGCCTCTATGCCTACTTGCTTTCATGCTGACCTTTATGCATAGAAATCTTTTCACTATTCCACTGTTTTATATAATATTTTACTCTGCACTGAGATCACCAAGTTTTGAGTTTAGCAAAACAAATATGCATCAGGAATCATGGTATTACACTTGCACCATTTGCTCAAAGGATAAAGCTTATTTGTAAGACTCCCAGGAAATCTTGTTTTACTTATTTTAGGTATCTTTATGAAGTATAAACTATTAAACCCCCCCTCCCCCTACCCATGTATTCTTTGTACCATTCCAAAAGCACTGATAAATATTGCACTGGATTACCTAAAAGTGCAAACTGTTTTGTCACAGCTAAAGCCATCCAAGCAAATACCCAGGATGTAGCACAGCAGGGATGTTCACTGCACATCAAGGTACAAATACCCAGGGTTTAAGTAAATTAATTATGGGTCAAGTCCTGGTAAACTGTCCTTCCTGGGAGTGCCAATAAACTCACTGGCATCTAAAGTATGCTCTTCACAGGCTGACCTTTTCAGCATATTATTTATTTTTCAGGTGTGGATTCTGAATCTCACTTTAAATCTTGCTAATGTAATTGAAATCTGAGCACCAGCCGAGAACTCCCTCAATACACAAAATGAACTGCTAATTTCCACATTTTAGATTCAAACCCCTGACCAAATGACTCAGGGTAGCACAATTCAACAGTGACAATTTCCTGAGTCATACTCACAATTTACAAATTAGTTCTGAAACTGAGTAGTTATCCCAACACTGACAAGCCAGATGAAATCTGACAAATAATATTTTGATAAACAAAAAAGTGTAATTTCAATAACCTTCTGAAATTAAAAAAAAAACCAAAAAACCAAAAACATTTAGAAAAGGAAAAATACCTACCCACAGATTGTTTTCATAGTAGAAAGCATCTAGGAGCTTGACAATATTAGGATGATCACAGGATGCTAAAATATCAATCTCCACCATGTAATCTTCAAGTTCCTCTTCTGATTTAGTATCTATCACCTTTGCAGCAGCCAGAACTTTCGTTTCTTTGTTCTGAGCCTGTAAAAGAAAAGGCACAGCATACATATACATGAGTTTCACCAGTAAATTGGCACCAGCAAGAAAACATCACAAATAAAGCAACTCTCTCTTGACACTTCTATACAATTTTCCTGCTTCTAGTTTCTTCCTCTACAAAAAGAGAACACTTGCATATTAAAGAGGAGATAACATGTAGTAGAAAAGGGGTTTAATAACTTTTATCAAGGCCAAGAAAGAATGAAATACAAGAATGCAAAAATACTTAATTCTCATGACATTCTTTAAACCATCCTCAATAGCTCAGGCTAATTGCTGCCTTACTAAGATGAAGTTTTGTGCTGCTCCTCAAACACCAGCTATTAACACGTGGCACAAGGAGCCTCTCCCCTGTTTCTGCCCTTCTGACTCTCCCCACGCTGTGGCAGCACCGCTGCTCCCAAAGCCACGCAGAGCAGCAGATCCTGGACCAGCAGGTTGCTGCTCTTCAGCCAGGGGCTGTGTGCAAGCTCCCAGCTTCAAGAGCTGCCAAGCCATCAGCCATTTGTCTGGGCATTGTGTTCCCTTGGCCTCAGCAGCCCGGGAGGACTCCCTCAGGTGGGACTCAGGGAAGGTGGGGCACTGAAATGCTGCTGCCAGCCTCTGCTTCATTACTGGTGCTGCTGCAGGGATGTGGACAGCTACAGAGCAAGTAAAACAAGCAAAGGAAAACAAGACTTTGGGTACCCAAGGGAAAGAAAAGGCATTTCTGCTGTGCATTTAAATATTTGGCTTTTTGCAAACATAAGAAATTACAGACAAGCCGGGTGACTTATTTGAACGGCAAAACATTTCAGAAAACAGGAAATAGTACTTATTAACAGAACACTGCTGAAACCTAATCACTAAAAAATATATACAGTCTCTAATAAAGCTCTTCTAAGTGATGTTTGAAGGAATTCTCAATTCCAAGGTGCAGCAAGCTTTAAACAAGAAGGTGTATTTTTCTCAAGCCATCACAAAAACACTGTTTTGTCAAGTAGTGACATTTCCAGTGGTTACCTCTGAATAAGGGAAGTGCATGATTGACTTCACCCATTGTAAATGAAGACCATGAAGCAAAGTCCTACATTTACTCCACTGAGTTTTTGACATTCAAATGAAATTAAATGGCAAGGAGGGACACAGGCTTTCTCCAAAGCAGCAAGAGACAAGAACTACAAGGGGAATTCCAACTTCTGATGTGAAGCATCACAAGGTGGTTCATCCTGTCTCTGCTGGTGTGGATTGTGCATGGCCCCAAACCTACTGGATGATCCCAGGAGAGGACACAGCAAAAATCCCAAAACCTGAACTTTGTCACCTAATTACTTCATACCAATATCAAACAAAAGCTGGTATCAGACAGCAAGTAAGAATTCTTAAGAATAATTTTGAAGGTCTAAATATTATTACTTGCACAGCTATAAATAATTCCCTCAATGTGGCAGAAGATATAAAATATTTAAAGATAAACATTTATATTAACATTCAGTAAAACAGCAGTAACAGCAAAACACTTATAAAGCATAGTCCCAGCTGATTCATCTCATGTTGAGGGTAAAGGTTTTCCATTACATTTTTTATCTCAATATTCTTTCCAAAACAAAAACCAACCAAATCTTCCCAACCTCAATATTTGCCCTCCCATGTTTAACAACAAAGATAAGGAATCTGTATAACATCATTTGAAAACCAACTACTGAGAAGTTTTCCAACACACATTCTAATAATAAAAAGGAAAAGGTCTGCTTAGTAACGCAAACAACGTTTGTTTTGGTTTCATGCTTTGTAGCAAGAATGAAAGACCAACCTTCCTATTCCAGAGCTGCACTGTAAATTAAACACAAAAAATGAAACAGATGTCTGACCACAACAGAATTAGACTTGGTAGCTTTACATGTGCAGAAAAATGGTTTTTAAAGAACTCCAATTTTAACTGTAAATGTACTTTTTTGAGGCATGCATGGCCACACACTCTCCACTGCACTCTAATGGATACATAAAAAAATAAAGCAGAAATTAATTTTTACATTAATTTGCTTACAAACTATATAATGGCAATAATATTTTGTTTAAATAAAACCATCTACATCAGGTAGCAGATGTTACTGCTTCCAGATTCAGTTTCACCTTTGAGCAAGAAAGGCCTTGCTGAGTTAGTGTGAATGATTGCATTCTCAGGAGTTTGCTGCATTTACAGCAAATATTGGATTTTTCTACTGACAGAACACTTTGTATTTTGATTTTCCCCAGATCCTTTTGCTTAATTAACTAGAAATTTGCTTTCAGTAAGCTTCTATAATTTCCTCCTTGTGGCAGCTCTGTTAAAACACCTTACTACAAACCGTGAATTATTATAGAGACAGTGTGATTATCTTTATGAGCATCTTAACAATTATAAACAAAACAAATGTTTGCCTTTGTTCTGACTTAAAATAGTAAAATTTTATAGGTCTAGATCCAGACTTTTTTTCCAGCTCTTAAAATAAAAAAGCTTAAGAATTAACATATTTCCATTGGGTGTTTCTGAGGACTGATGAAACATTTTAAGTATACATCAAGTTACACCTGAAAAAAAATTGTATCTTTTAAAGTTCTTTTTGAATATGGCATTAGTCATCTCCACCCCACAACGCAGTCTATAAAAAATACCCATCTATTTGACTTACTGTAAGAAACGTGCTCTTTTGAACTGTGTAGGAAAGGATTTTACTGTTCATGCACAAGATTTATGAATCACTGTACTGTACGGAGAAAAAAAACCCTCTTTGGATTAGGAGGAACAAAAAGCACTTGCAACTTTGTGTGGGCATGTTTGTTTTTTCTAAACTTTGGCTGAAGTCTTTCTTCTTCCACAAAATGTTCTCCAAAGGTCAGAGCCAAAGCAAAAATCATTGTGTAGACGCAGTCTTGATTTGCACATGGAAATTCTGCATTTGGGTACACCAACACTTGAAGTCAACCTGCCATTTATGTTACAGGACATATTTTGAAAGGGCAGAACTTCTGAGTAGCTGTAGCCCAGCAGTTTCTTCCTGTATTTTAGCTCTCAACTAGTAATCCAATTTATTCCAAATGCTCTGCTTAAATACATTTGATTCTGCATCTATGATTAAGGGACTAAAACCTCAGTCCTATACTAAGAAATCCAAACTGGTATTTTCAATGGTTATGTGCAGATAAGGAAGGAAGGAGCAGAAGGATTCATTAACAAAATTTGATCTTTTCAAAAGATACATATATAATAGATGAAAACCAAATTGGAAAAACTCATTCCCTCAAGACCTGACTAATGCAAGATGACATGGATATTATTAACTGTTACATGCAACAACACACAAATATTGCAATGCTTTCAGTCGAGCTCCTATTTGGATCATGTATTGAAGGTTACTACAGCAAACATTTTAACTTAAGGACAGAGAATGCACAAGGAAACAACCAAGCTGTACATTACAGCATGGGTCTTGCAAGGGATGGCACAGTCTCCTCAGCTGACAAGGCACAGAAAAACACACATAACTCTAAGTTAAATACTTTGATAAAGATGGATTGCAGGCTTGTATAGAATAAATCATCTTAAAAATTACAACATGCAAATTAGTTTCTCTGAACCTACATCCCTTACACAGGACAGAAATCTGAAAATGTCTCAAGAAAGAAGAATAACCATTCCACACAAAACCAGGGCCTACAAGTATGTGAAATTAGTGACTCCTCCCTAACAGTGCTGGATTTTTGCACAGTATCATGTAACGAAATGTAAGTTCTAGAAGCAGAAGCTTTGTGAAGAGACTGACAGCAGAATATTAAAAGGTAGTTTACTGTCTGGGCACTAGGCCAAGAAGTTGCATATTCCCAGCCCTGGACAGCAGGGAGAGCAGAGCTTCTGCTCCAGAGTAATAGGATT
Organism: Polioptila caerulea; assembly: GCA_013397295.1. NCBI lineage: Eukaryota > Metazoa > Chordata > Aves > Passeriformes > Certhiidae > Polioptila > Polioptila caerulea. Next base: position 1,146,183 of record VYXF01012754.1, read on the forward strand.
ACAGCTCAGAGATAACACGTAGCCTTTCATCTTCTGATGACCAATATGAAGTTTCAACCTTGCTTGTAAGGAGCTGTTTCAGTTTCCTATCACCAGCAAACGCTTCCTTCCCCACTGTGCATCTCCTCTGCAATGCAGCCTTAAAAATTAAACAATATTTACACTGAAAAAAAGTTAAGTACATCCTTCACCTCTTGTTCAGCCAGTCAGGAACAAAGCTGAGATATGAGATAGAAAATTGTTCATCACCTTTCCTCCCGATGCCTGATCTCCTGTGAGATGTTACATAACGCCACTGCACGTTTTGCAGGCAGCAAAACAAATCAATTAAGAATCTTTTCCTTTCTGACTCATACTTCTCAACAAAACCATATAGTCATAATCATGGATCATCAAAATTGTCAGAAGGGGAAAAATACACACACCCCTATTCAGCAAAATACGTTTTTCCCACATAAAAAGCTCCACTTTTGTGTAAAACTGGGATTGTCAGATCTAGCTCCACAGAAATTTTCTGACAGTGCCTGGGTAATCAGTACTGAGAAGCTGGCCTTGTACAACACAAAGGCAGGAGCTGTTTCTCTGAGCTACCACAAAGTGGAGATTTCAATCTTTCTTAGAACATGTGAATTAAGGAAAAAAAACTGCTCCCATTCTACATTTTAGCAGCTCTATCAAATAAAAATATAAGAAGTAGTGTGGCCTACTGAAACAACTACACAGTGGACTTTTTGTTTTGTCTAAGTTTCCTATACCATATTAACATTGTCCTGTACATTTTGAAACTAAAAAAATCCTGCAGGATTGACCAGCATCAAGTGTTCAAACTTCTCTTTGAAAACATGGAAAGGTGTTCTTTATTAGTGAATTTTAGAAAAGAAGTCTACCTTAGTCAGGTAAAAGGAAGCATTAATTCTATCACTAAATGTTAAAAAAATTAATTTAAAGTATCAGTTTGAATTCAAGAGCAAATGCTACTCTTGCAATATTAAACAACAATTTTAACAATAAGTCACAAGTTCAGCCAGTGAAGTAGACAGCAACTTCCACAGATTTCTGGAAATTAAGATGAGTCAGTCATTTCAAAGAAATTGTTTTTTACAAGAACCTTCACTGCATGATCTTTGAAAATGCAGTAGTACTAAATTTTTAAAACAGAGAAAATTTCAGTTTTTTGTTTAATTATAGATATGGTTGGCCCAAGGAATTAAAAGCCAGCTAACTTCAGCTACACCTGCTGAAACTTGTTGAAATGATGGTCACAGAAGATCTATTCAAAAGATAATGAAAGGACAGTACCTCCCAAAGGAGATGATACACCCTTGAACTACAGCTGACCAGCCAAACATTTCCCAGCCTGCACAATGTATCACAGCTACCCCACTACACAGTTTCTTCTATTTAAAAAGCAGTTAATTAAATTCAGTCTCCCTGTTTATTGCCAGGGGGGAAAAAAAACCCCTGAAATAGAAATACAGATAAAAGTGCCTCTATTTCCTACAAGCAAATGCTATTCCTATGAAAGTGGAGGCCAGGGTTCAACCCAGACTGTTGAAGCATCTTTATGATCCTGTGGTCTGGTGCTGCCTTTGTGGCTATGCTCCTTTGGGAGCTGTTTCCATGACAACTTCACTCTTTTAACATTATCCTTGCACTTCGTACTTACTGTGGTTCTTCTGCTTCCTCCACAGTTGGTTTCTGAGGATTCCACAAGTTATTTTTGGGAGTGGTATGAAATATAATTTTCATGTTTAACCTCATGTTTCCCGCTAAGTAGTCTCATTAATTCTGTGGTATTTCGTGTACTAGCTCAGCAGAGTTCTCATCCTGATTGCACATGCTTTGTGCCACTGAAATTAGAAGGAATACTTATATTCATCTTTGAAAAGTACATGAGCTGAACTGGCAGATATGTGCAAAATAACTGAAACAATCCTTTAGAGTAAACTTAACAAAGACATCAGATTTCAGCATAATTCTTATTTAAGCAAATACATTTAAAACATAGAATAAAGAAAAAAATTGCTGGCAAGAAGAAAACAGCTCTGCTGTTCTGTAATAACACATCTTAATTTGTCTTCCCTTGCTGCATGATGGTTTTCATAAAAGCAACAGGGAAAACCAGCTGACAATATTGGGAAAACATTTGTAACTAAAGCATTAGGTGGTATCAGAGGTGCACATGCAAAGGAGTGGTGTATTTTCCCTAAATTCAGTTATAATAACTGTACATCCTACTTGCTAAAGCAGCATTAAAACACACAATACTGCATTAAAATCAACTCCTAAACTTGAGAAGGGGGAGGCGTGACAAATTGAGATTTATCCCCACAGTGCTAAGCTTCTTTGCCAGTATCTTTCCCCTGCAGAGGACACTAACAGTTGCTGGCAGAGGTTCTCAGTTTTATCCAGCAGCAATGTCAGCCCCAAACTAACTTAAAATCTCCCAGGAAGACAGTGACATAGTGAATCTTCATCTTGGATTACAAACATCCTACAGTTATTTATTTGGTTTTGTGTCATTAGAAAAAAAACCAACATAATGTTTAATGCTTACCAATTTATTTTAGTGACTACAGCTTAAAATCCAGTCTATTCCAATAATAAACACACCTTTATTCCCCATGATGTAATTAGGAGTGCTTCCAAGAAACAATGATCTCAAGAAACAACTTTTAATCAAATAATAATTACTAACTTTAGTTGTTCACTAGAATTAAGACAAACAACAAGTCAGAGTTGAAGCTGTGTACAGACTGTTGTTTTATCAGAAAATTATCCCACTGCCAGGTTGAGAATTTCATTATTTGCTTTTAATAATTTTATGATTTGTCTAAACATAGGACTTAAAAAATCTCCAAGTCCTTCACCTGAGAAGTTTTTGTTATCATCTTGCTTCTCATCATTTAACATCTGTATTGAGGTTTAGCTCACTGGAGCTCGGAGCCAGTGTTATTCCTGCTAACTCCTTTTCCCAAGGGGACATTTGGAGCAGTAAAAGCTCACTCTGGAGCCTTCTACAGACAGAGGCACCACCAAGTCTTTTGGCTTCATGTAGCACCAAGTCATTTTGTTTACTCACACTTTGCAGACTAGTGTACATCAACAGACGTACAAGTACAGATCTAGTACACTCCTTTTTTTCTTTTTTGTCTTTTTTTTTTGTCTTTTTTTTTTTAAACAAAGCCTACAGTCAACACATAGTTCTCTGGAGTTAAGTTACAAAACAAAATTGGGATCTGCTTTGTCCAGGGCTTTTTAGCCAGATCAGATGCAAGATGGCCACAGCTGTTTGCTGACCCAGCACAGCCATTCATTATGACAAAACAAGAAAAAAACCAGTGCATCTGACTTGAGCATGGAAAATTCTGTCCTTCCCAACTGGATATCAACAAGTCAACAAAATAACAAAGAAAGAAAAATGACAATTTCTTTGGGCTTTAAGAACCCTTCAACAAAGACCTTCTGACATGTTACTAGGGAAACTACATAGTCATAGAAATGCAATGTGGCATAGTCATTAAGTGAAAAAAACTTGCTGTCAAGAAAGTAAAGAATATTATAAAAAACTCTACATTTCATATAGCAGAAGGAAGGCATTAAAAGACTTGCACTAAGACAATTTATTTTATCTATTTATTGCAGAAGATAATGACCTATAACAGATGTAACTTAACTGTCATTTAAAGTGCAAACATCTTACTAGCTCAAATATATGGCAAATTTGAGAAAGGGTTCTGTATAATTTGATACTGCAAAGTGAGCCATATTCAAATTTCACAATAAGCACAGCTAAATAGCCAGAGGGGAAAGATTAAATTAAACAAGATGAATGAAGCATCATCACCCTTTTTCATTCTTTGCCCTCCTAAAATGAACAACAACAAATGCAGAATACTTCATATGTTTTAAGGGAAAAATCTAAACTATATAGGCTGTTTAAGATTCAGTGTTTTACAAAGAGATACAGTTGTAGCAGAGGGAAAGGAAATGAGACAATACATAACACCACACTGAAACTGGCAACAGCTCTTGCAAAACTATCAAAGCATATATTCTGTTGCTTCATGCATACTCTAGTCTGTTAAAATGAAACTTCCTCTATTTCTGAGGGAGTAAAATAAAGGAGTAGCTTTAGAAAGTTTTAACTAAAAAAGTTGCACATCACTATCCCTCACTTTTAAGTAAAATCGTAACAGAAATAATTTCATCTTTTATTTATGGTATCAATGTATTTTTTAAAATAAAATTTAGAATTCTAGAAGGGAGTCATCGGTTCCCTACATACACATCTCTAAGGCAATCTAACAGAAACCAACTGCAAAGGCAGCAACAACAACAAAGAAATCAACAGCTGAGCTGGTGTCATTCAGCACTCTGTAACGTAAACAAGTTATTTTCAAGCCAGTCCTACCATAATAAACTTTATTAATTATAAAATTCACTCTGCTGGTATATGCTATTTAATGCTACTACAGTCTATGACTTTCCAGTAGTTTCTCTTGTGTTGTAAATCCTGACCCCAAAGTTACACAGCACCTCACAAGCACAAAATGAAATTTGGAGAGGTGCCTTGCACAGTTTAGATGAGCTGGCTACCTTTGTGCTGCAAGTACAGTATCTCAAGAGATGAGAAAGAGCCTTCTCAATAAACATTTGGTATTCCTTGACAACTGGCTATTCAAGTACCACAAAAATAGCATCCTGGGTTCTGTAAATGAACGTCATTCATATTCAACACAGCAGTGGAATATGCTGCTTTCTGATGCTGCCTTTCAGATTAACTGTTTGGTTTGTTGTAGGGGTTTTTTAATTGTTGAATTTAAACAACTAACCAATTATGAAAATTGACTACTCTGAGAAACTAAATTAATGCAAATCCTATTACTTAGCAGATTTCAAAGGAAATTTTAATTTAGAAGCATGATGGTGATGATATTTTTCAAATTCTCATGTTTTATGCACTTGCTGTTTGATATTTTTACTGATTAGTGTAATTTGTTCAGAATTTACCTAGATGCTACTGATAAACACAAATGGGCATGGAAATAATTGCACTACTTGATAAAATTATTTTTTAAAAAATCCAGGTAAACAAATCAAGACAAAATTCTTCAAGTCTCTGAAAAGCTCAATGCACAAAATGTGCGAAGGAAAACCTACTGCTTTACTCAGACATCTGCAACTAACAAATGTTTATCAATGTAAGGTTTTATCATAGCATTGGAACATCCTTCTGCCTCTGACAGAACTGTTGAGAGTCATGGTAACATTAAACACTTAAGCACACAAGATGTTCAGGAGGAAGCACTGGTCCTGCCTCATAACAGTGTGGCAATGTTACTTTTCATGGAATTATGGAGGCTTTATTTTGTCCATGTCCACAAGAAGTGAAGCTGCACGACTCTTAGGAGGAGGTCTTGTTCAGGGTAAACTACTTCATCTCTTCTTCTCCCTCTCTTTTTCACTCATGTTTATTTTTTTAATTTATTGTTAGGCTGAAAGCTTTTTGAAACAGAGGACTATCTTTTGTTGTATATTTGTACAGTGAGAGGGAATGAAGAATTCCATTCCCTTTGGAAAATTATCAAAGCCACTTCTTGCTTCAAAACACCCTGCTCACTCTGAAATTCAATTCAGTTCCTGTACTTTCCTCATACAAGGTAGATTTAGTGCCAAATAAGAAGTCTTAAAAAATTTTCAGTCTTTTCTAGCAGTTATTGAGTACACTCAATAGGTTTATAGGTAATTTGCAGTTGAAGACATCCCTACTTAACAAAATGCACCTAGCACGGATATCAGTGGTGCTGAGGGGCAAATCCACTGGCTGATAAAAACACCACCAGCATTTCCCACAAGTATGTTTTTATTAGCAGCTGCTAACAGCAAATGGCTCCTACAACAGGAACAAGTCTATTTTTTCTTTTGTCCTGACAAAAAGCATTCACGTGATATACCTGAACACCTCCAGAATATCAACATGCCACCCTTTTACAGCTATTGAAGCCAACACTGACACTGTCCTGTTAATTTTCCCTTACATTAGCAGTGTCACTTGTCTGGCCCTCTCGTGAGCTGGTCTGGGCAGCCAAGAAGATTACATGGACAATCAGCTTTTGCGTGGCTTAGTTCCTTGGAGCAGATCACCACGGGGCTGGCAGGCAGCAGGCCTGTCACAAGGCAGGATGTGGGAAGGACCATGCACTGCCAGAACAGTGCCTGCATCGACCTGCACCGTGGGGAGCTGCTGAGGGAAGGGGACCTGACACTCCAGTTCCAGTGTCACTCCTGTCCTTACTAACATGCACAACTTGGGACAGCAATGTGTTGTTGACTGTTTCACTTTGTAAATATCACAGTTCCTCGCTGTTTTAGTGCTTTTCAGGGATTCAGAATAATCTCCCCTATATTTTACTGGCTAAAAGTGAGGTCCTATGTTGGGCCACTAAAGGCCACAGATTTACAACAGCATCAATGAACACTGAAATAGACACCACAAATAGTAAACAAGTCTGTACATGAGCTCCTCTTTATATTTCACTTTTAAGGGCTAAGGCCAGTGTGTGGGTTTTTTGTTTGTTTTTATTCAAATGCAACATGCAAAATCAACAACCAGCTTATTGAGTTCTTAAGCTGGCCAGAACACCTATATTTGCTACCAAGAGACAGCTTGAAATTCATGCTACAGCCAAGAGCAAAGGAGACATTGTCAGGTACCCCAGCTATTCCTGTCAACAGCAAACACTTGTCAGTATTGTTTAAATTGAGATTTTTAAGCTTTCACGCTTCCCTTCCCAGAGAGACAAAAAATAGATTCTTTTTAAACTTAGTTAGTTCATCTCCAGTAATAGCAAAAACTAGTTGGAAAGAGTGAAAGAGTAAAAAAGCTTGGCTTAACTCTGAGAGTATCCATTTCCCCACGTTACTGGGATGATGTGAGTTTGTTTTGGGGATAATTCCTGTTCAAACCATTCTGACTATATTCCCCCACGATGATCACAGTTCGTGGTGTGCTGTAGCTGCACAGACCTGAGCTTCTGACCCTTGGCTATCCAGCAATAAAAACCAGAACTGTTTGCCTGAGTGGTGAACTGATAGACTTGTGCCATCCACAGAAGTTAGGCAAGTAAGAGAATGAGGAAGGACAATCAAAATTATTAAAGGGTCAAGCAGTTGTCTTATAATAAGCAGACTAAAAAGGTTGGGCCTCTTCAATTCAAACAGGAAAAGCTGAAGGTGGGGCAGGAACATGACTGAACTTTAAGAAAAAAATGCAGCATATGAATTGAATAAATCCTGATTGAGACAATGGTTGTGAAGGAGATGAGGGTTAACTGCAACATTTTCATTTTTGCTGAAGAACTCAACATTCCACCATTAAGATTTTACTGCCTTTTGACTACAAATGTATTGACACTTGTCCTGGTAAAACACTATTTAGAAATACAAGTGAAAAGTTTTCTTCTACAATGTGCAATCTAGACGTGTTAGAGACAACCTTTGTTTTTGCAGCATAAATCTGTTTCAGGACAACTATAAACGAGGAGATAAAGAATAAAATCCTGTGTAAAAAGTCTTGCCAATTTATTACACTATCATTGACAAAGTTACAGTAACTTTCCTCAGAACACTTTCTGAATCACAGTTATGACTTAACATTTCTAGAGACAAAACTCAGTTCCTTAAAGTCCTCCTCAAACAAGGAAGTCTAAGATCTAAAATGCCATTTAAAGAGATCTAAAGGAAGCAAAAGGACACTCTACTCCCAGATCATTACTAAATTCGATGGATTAAAACCCAATTCCGCCTTAGGATGGGGATGCACCATTGCTTCCATACCAAGTAAACCAATTGTGATCTAGGCAAAATTTCTGTTCTGGGGTAATGGTTTCCCCCACAGAAAACTTGACTTTCTGTTCACCCACTCAATTTGAGTAACTGCATTAATACAACTTCAGAAAAATTCTTCCCGAAAATAATGTTTATTTATTCATGATGGCATCCTTCATGTTCAAATTTTCTGAAACAACAGACCAATTTTCAGGATGGACACTTGAAGGTAACAGTCAGTCCTCTACAGTAACAAGAGATGTAGCAAATTTTAAACACTAATCAATAAATTGATTTGACTATTGCAGTATAGTCTTACTTTTTCACTTCTTCATGTTCTTCTCCACAGAAAATGAAATAAAATTTTAAAATCATATCATAGAATAGCATGCCTCAGGTAGTCAGAATATTCTCAAAGCTGCATTTTGTGTGGAACATGATTCAAGCATGAGTCTAGATTTGAGCAATTTCTTACTCTAGATTATAGGCAATCACCTAATTAGAAAATGGCTAAAAAATATGAACATGCAAGGCAGAGGGGAAATACTTTGTGTCTCACTCTTAGCTCCCAAATCACCATTCATGCTTAGCTGCCTTACATTAATCTCTCTATATACACACATGCAATCCCAGAAAATACTGAAAAATCCAGTCTTAACCCAAAATAGTTTAAAAAAAACCCAAATCTATAACTTTAATATTATAACTTGCTTTTACATACATTGAGAACTCCTTAAGAAACACAATATCCTCCTAAAACCAAATATGGTAGTTTAAACGGGTGAATTGAATATTAAAAGAATCTTACATGACCATTTTATTGCAATTTTTTTTGCTTTAGGTCAATCTTCTGCTGCGTATACTTCAGTTGGCTTGTGTCATGAATGTAGAGCATATTTGACAGAAAATCTGAAATGCCAGTGGGAATTAACATTTCCAGTAAAGCCTTCATTTTCTGTTGAGGTATGAATAGCATTACAAAGTGGTTTGGGGTAGCCTACTAGGTTTTATGGAATATTACTTAGACAATTTTTATTGCCTGACATCCTTCAAACATATTCCACAAGTACTGGGTCTTCTTTCTCTCAAAAAAAAAAATTCCTTCTCATTTGTGAGTGGAGAAACTGTGTTTCCACATGACATATTTGAAATATATCCAAGACTTAAAATTTCTTTCAAGCATTCCATACTGTAATCGTGTTATAAAGTCATTAAATATGAACCAGAGGGGGTATTTTATATGGTTTTGGAGAAAAATTATAAAACATCACTTTTTTTTTACTCTGTGCTGTTAAATCAGTCTGCTTTCTGTGCCATTAATTCCATCTGCTTTCTTTTCTAACTGCAAATTTCATGGCTTTTCCATCACTAAACATAGAAAACTGGAACAATCTGAACAGTATCAAAAGAAAAGATAGCACAAGCATTGTAGTTGAGTAATTTGGCAGCTACTGTAAAAGAGGACAATAGGCAAAAGAGGTGAGACTATGAATTTGTCAACTCTGTGTACATATATCTGAATATAATTAAAGGTTATTGGGGAAGCACAAAGAAGCAAAGACTGAAAAAGTATTTATAAATGACACACCAGCCACCAGGGTCTCAAGGAATGTATTTAAAATCTCAAATCAGAGAGTTTAATTACAGACTTCTCTAGAACACAGACACAACTCATTGGAGGAAAATGATGTTTACAATCTTAGGAGATTCTCAAAATGTGGGTCATGGCCCATGAAACCTGGAATTCCTAAGTGCATTCAATTTAAACAACGACAAAATAAAAATAAATCCCAAACTGGAGATTGGGATATTTGCAAACACAAACCAAACAAATTATTTCTAAAATATTGTTTACAGGGTGGTCAAAACTGGAATTTGAGTCATTACCAAAAGAAACTTTTCAACTATTGCTCTGCAACACTGGCATGTATTACTACTTGGAGGACTACAGTTCTGCCGACCCTGCCAACAATTAAAGGTTTACCCATATTGTCTACAAAGCCATTAACAAACCCCAAAAAACAACAAATCCCCCCCAAAACCCATAGCAGAACTATTGAATTAAATGGACCGCATGTGACTTAAGATAGAAGAATGATTTCACCAAGTCAGAACAGCTTAAAGAAGCTTTTTTCTGCAATCTCTTTGACTTGAAACAGTCACATTTAGCTTATGCCTGAAATCTGAAGTTTTACTTTCCAGACAAGAAACCACAGTCCAAAGAGTTACACAAACAGTTAGCTGAGAAACATGGTATATCAGATGACACGAAAGAAACAAAAGGGAACTTAATAAACATGAATAAAATCAAATAATTATTTCCTATTTACTTAAGAGTTTTAAACAGTTTACATAACTATGCTCACACCTTGGAAAAGATGACTGTCTTACCAAGAACTGATCATAAGCATTCTATAATTATCCTCCACAAACTTGCCTGCAGTTTTAGTTCCAAATGCAACATTCAGACAACACATTACTCATAAGTTAAGTATTGTGATGCTGATTTCAAGCCAAGTGATGCAAATATGTCCAAAAAGTGAGAGACACGTGCTATGCTCCTTTCGAATACTTCCTTGCTACAGACAAAAAGGAAAAGTAACAAGTAGCCATTTCAGTCAAGAAAGTTATCTCAGTCTGCAATTTACAGATGACTTTCTGGCACTATCATTTCCTCAGAAAATTTAGCTGGAGTGACAATAGGTGTCAAGAGCTCTGCAAAGCCTTCCCCTTGACAGATTTCCCAGAGTTTAAAATGGCAATAATGCCTTTTCCTTATCTGGTATCTTCTAATCAGGCTAAAACTGCAATAGTGTGAAAATAAAGATAACACTGTAGGGCAAGTCACCAAGCTGATCAGCAAGATTACAATCACTGGCCTTCTATGAACTGTCATGCATCTTCTTTCTTCATTCACAGCAGCCCTACAATGCTCAGGCTACTTTTACAGAGATTACTGCTCACAGCAAGCTTTAAGTAAAGTTTTAGTGCTATTTTACTTAGACTGAATATTTTAAATGTCATATTGGCACCTTATACATGACTCTCTTGAGAGTAAATCAACTCTCATATCTCCTCCATCTACTAATGCCTCAATGGCTAAACAAAGCAACACAGCACTTAAGAGAATATTATTAATTCAGATCTCCTGAGGGCAACTGCACCATTTTACTGCTCCAGTTTAATGAGAGGTCAACTTGTGAAGTCAATTATGAATGAAAATAAATTAGAAGAAAACATATTTGGTTTCTTTAGCAAAAAAATTTAATCAAAATTGCCAAGAGTTCTGCACCACTACATTCTTCTGTATTGAACTTCAAGTTAGAACATTTTGACCTGCTATTTCTTTCCAGGTCTGGGCTCATGGGAGAGTCACACATGAAACTTATTTGTGAAACACAATGTTTGAAACTTTCAACTATGAATTCATCTTCCAATAATAGTAGTACCAAACATGTAGGACTTCAGACAAACTCAAGCAATATCCTTCCACAGGTTGTAAAGGAATGTCTGTAAAGTTTCAACAGCTCTACCAAATTCTTCTAAAGAATTAGTAGAACTAACACCACCACATAGGTAAAAAGGATAAAGAGTAGAAAAAAAACAAAGCCTATCTGTTCTTCAAACTTAGATATTAAGTAAGTGGTCAAAATCTGTTCCTGGGGTTCCTAGGTTACAGATGGAAAAGACAGCCACCCTAGAAGCAGCACAATACATTATTATCATCTGGATAGCTTCAAGTTGAAACATCCAACTGCAGGAATTCACAACAATGTGCTGTAAGACCAAAGAAATTAGAAAGTATAAATTCTCCTTGCTCTGTCCTTAATTTCTTTGTAGGTCAGACTAATTAATGCATTTTCTAGGATTAGAAAATAAGTTACTATGTTAGTGGTACACAAAAAAAAAGTACTTCTAAGCAGCTACCAGCAGTCAGTTCATATTTAAACATTAAAAGGAATTAGGAACACATAATCATTAAATGATAATTGGTCCAGTCTTATTAAATCACTACTTAAAAATTCTATTTGTTTCTACCTGCTGTGGAAGACATTAAGGCAAAGCCAAGCTGATCTGTAAGTCATATAGGTACATTATACATAAGATTGTTTCAAATACAGATACAAAAGCTTAACTTAAATGAAGCAACACCATTGGATTATTGGACTTGAAGAAACACTGTTGTCCACTATGACCAGCCAGAGATGAGCTGGTGCTGGCTACTGCTGCCAATAGTAAATATGAACACTTAATGTAGTTATAATTTTCAGATGATAATACAATTGGGTAATGCTGCTCACCACAATTATGGTTATCAGCTTGCACAAAGTATCTTGCCTAAACTTAAAGAAAGAAACAGATATTTTTTTTAACCAAGAACCAGTTAATTGCTCAGAGCTGGAAAACTTGTGCTAGTAACTTCATATGAAGTATTCATTTCACTTTCTGAACTCCTAAGAGAATTTTGTATAAACAATGCTTCCAACATCTTAGATTTAGTGTAATAAATGAGATACTATAAAGGGCAGAACACTCCAGTTCAAACAAAGAAGTGTGAATGAAATTCAGTGCCAGACAAGCCCAAAGGATTCCGTAATAATAATTAAAATATAGATACACTACATACTATCTCTATATACACATACCATAGAGATATTGTCTTATATTGTATAATGCCACATATGTTTTACTTCTATAGAATCTGTTCCCACAGAAGACTTAAAATTAGTACATTTGTGCAGATGGTACCACTAATAACCATAATCACAGCCAAAAGTACATTAATTTCTTGGAGGAGTATGCTCTAGTAAAGGGCTCAGAGATGACAACTAGACACTAGGAAAATGCAAGGTAAGTCTTCTTGTAAGTATATGAGTGTACAACGTTCTTACTGCCAAAAGAGGCTGGCAAATTTTACTGAAATATAGGCCCAAGACTTTATTTAATTCAAAAGGTTAACTGAGGAAGACAAACATCATTAATGAAAATGCACATATCTGTAGCAAGAAAGAGCCACAGATCACATTAGCCATTTGAAAGGTCTGCTTTCACATCATCTGAACATTTACTTCTGGGAATTCAGAAAGTAGTTTGAAGATGATGAAAGTCATTAACACACTGCTCTACTTTAAAGCAATGTTTACAATGTGCACAGAATTTCGATTTGACACAATAGGGTACGAGAACACACAATACAGCATCATGATATAATAATGTAACTACTTTCTAAAGCAAATTGATTATAATTACAATAAGAGCCCATGTTTTTTCAGGGCACTTAACCTGATCAAATCAAAAGCAGTTTCAAACTGTCCCTCTTTTGTTTTAGTGTCTGACTGCCAAATTTCAAAGCTGAAATCAGCCTCCAGTGCTAATATTATGCATCTCCAGTGTCTGTCAGAACTCTAGCAGTCCACTCAGTAGTTCTAAATAATCTATGAAAAGCACATAAAAGAGATTGGGAAAAAATTCTATCATCAAGAAACTTGAAATTCTCTTTAAGGGCCATCACCTGACACTGAAGTACTGCAAGGATCTATAATTGTAAAAGGACAGAAAACCACACCACTATTCATTAGCCAAGAGCAAAAAGAAAACAGCCTAAAAGTGGCCTCTTTGAGGAGCCTGAAAAGGGCCAGAATAAAAAGTCCTACACGGCTATAAACCTTTGCCATCAGTAATCTGCCATTACAGAGCTCCTCTGATCACAAGAAACCTGCAACAGCAGTTGAAGCAAAGTACTTCCAAACATTACTTAGAAGCCCATGAATACAAATGTATGAATTGTCAGAACTTAAAAAGACTCAGAATGCTGCAACAAACAGCTTCAAAGGAAATAAGCTCTTCTAGAAATTTGGCTGAAGTAGTAAAAAAAAAAAATAAGCAAGATCCTTGTACTTGATTGCAAAGAAGGGGAATGAATCACAAGTTTTCAATGCCCTTAAGACTTCTGTACACAAAATTAATTACCACTGGACAGCATTTTTAAGTAAATAATTTAATCAGCAAGGCTTCCCAGTACTGTCAGAATCATTTAGAGTTGTTTTTGAGTTTTTATTTAAATATTTGACACTTTGTTCAGAAGATCAGCTACACAACTAAACCAATTACTCCTCTATGGGAAATCATAGCATGTAACCAATCTAACCTACTTTTTAGAAATTCAAAGTATACAAAGACTTATTTATATGGCAATTCCATTTTAACACACATCTGCCAAAACACTGTCACACACAGATCCTAAGATCTTAAACAAAGGCAAATGTACTTTTGGCAAATGTAACTGACACTAGGGTGATGGGGGGGCTGGCAAACAAAACAAAATCCATTACACAAAATGAGAACCCCAACCCCCACACTTCCATTACCTAAAGACAAAGTCTTCAAGCATTCTTGAGAGCTTTGTTCTGGCTTATACTTTCGAATGCAAAATTTGAGAAGGAATTGAATGTCTATTCCTGCAGCTTCTCATTTGAGGTGAGTATCCATGAAAGAACAACCTAACACACCTTTTGCTGCTTTCCACACTGTTTCTTGGGAAGCACACTGTGGTGCAGGAACACAAGTACAGTTTGTATCTGTGTGTAAGCCTCCTTCTCAAACTAAAAGAAAACAAAAATAACGTTGATGAACATATGCAGTAACCTACTTTTTTTTCAATGGAATTTTTTTCCACAACTTTCCAGGAATACCACCTGTTAATTCTCCTAAGGGCCAACTTCAACAAGTTGACCAGAGTAACCACATGTGTAGTTCTGCCTATGATCAATGTCAACAGTGAACTCTGTCACTTCAGTCAGAAATAGATCTCGAAGTGAAAAATGACATTCACGTGGAAAACATTCTCCTGTTTGAGTACAGAGTACACTGAAATGCAAATTTTACCAGAGGCCTTGCTCAGACACCTTCCTCAACTACTATCGCTAATACAAACAAGCCTAGCGATGAAGTGAGACGAGGTTTGGGGATGGGAGAAGTGCACGTGGGGAAAGAGGAAAACACTTTTAGTATTATATCTGAGGCATATATTCAGAAAATGGGAATCAAAACTCCACTATGAAGCTCAAATTAAAACTTCAATACTCTGCAAGCGCTGTTAGAGATGTTATGTTTTTGTGGTGTGCAGGCTTTATGATAGAGCAACTTCAGAAATATTCTCAGCCATTTAAAAAAAAAACAACAAAACTCTAATCTTCAAAAATTACCTGAGAACTACCATCTACACTATGTATTACACCAGCATCTAAATAAACTAGATGTTCTTAATATAGAACATTGACACAAATTCCTTGGGTGAAATGACCCCACCTAACATTCTGAACTTACTGTGGCACTTCTGCTCAAATTTACTAACAGGTGATACCACCACAGGACAACAGAACCTAAAATAATTTCTACCAAAAATAGCACAAGTTTCATGAGTACCCAGATTTCAAAAACTCTCAAATGCAGTACTCTAAATATAAATGTTTCTTAACCGAATTAGCTCTCAGAAACACTGTTAATGCCATCCTCTCATGCTATGTTTTATTAGTCTCCAGAACCTGCTCCAGAGCTTCAATTCATGTCAGTTCCAAGTTTTCTCATACTTATCCATCAGGATGTTTTTCCCACACGATCTGTAAACCAAACATGGAGCATTAACACCCTTTTAGAAAGAGGAAACGGAGCTGAAGATTTACCTGAAAGCTGAAGTCCTGTCAAACACTAGCAGGGTTGTATCTATGTCATTGTACTCTACTTGGCTCGATAAATTCTAGATTAGCATCCTTAAAAACCCTACTTCTATCAGTACACTCAAAGATTTGAAGGGCAAACAACTGAGAGAAGTTAGGAGATCCAACACAGGGAAAGCCAAGACAGCTATTTAATTCAACTCCTCATGGAACAAGATGGGAGAATGCCCATTAAAGCGACAACAGCCTGGCTCTAAACACTACACATGAAGCACAGATGTCAGTTTTACTGTTCATGGGGTTCCTTCCGCACAAGGGAAAAAAGAACAAAAAAGTATAAACTTCGGATCTAAGAAAATACAGTCTTTGCAAGGTTAGGTGCCATACTGCACACGAGTCCCAAAATAACCCAAAACACAGAGAAGCGAGCAATCCAGCAGCGGGCAGGGTGGAGCAGAAGGCGGGACAATGACCTAATAGGTCTTTTCTATCTATAGTTTCACGAGGCTCCGTGGTCAAGAGGCGCTGGGATCCCCCGCTCTGCCTCCGGCCGCGTCCCCCCCAGCGCTCAGCGCCCCAGCCAAGTTCTCCCGAACTCGGCGCTGCCCGCAGGGATCCCGAGGGGAGGCACCGGCAGACTGGGAGCCCGAGGCAGCGCCGGAGGCAGCAGCAACGCTCCGAGTCATTTCTCAGCTATGAGCAACACGAGCGACCCGCGCTGCCCGCCCTTACCTTGAACACTTTACCGAAAGCACCATCGCCCAGCTCTCCTATGATTTCCCAGAACTCCTCAGGGTTCAAATCCCTCTTGACGTGCTCGTATTGTTTCTTCTTCTTCTCGCCGCCCAGCTTGAAGATCTTACGAAAGTTGAAGAAGGACATTTTGGCTGCAGCCGGGGGCTGGGGCGGGCGGCGGTGCCCCCTCCGCCCGCCGGGACCACCTGGCGCGGGCGGTGATGCCGGGCGCGATTCCCACGCGGAGACCAAAGTCTTGGCGTCGCCCGGGAAGCGCCGTCACCGCCGGGCGCTGCGGGGAGACAACACCCCGCGATGCCCCGTACGGGGCCGGGCTCGGAGCTGCTCTCCCCGACGGGCTTGGCGGTGCCTACTCGGCCGGGCCGGTCATCACCGCGGCAGCAACAAGTGCCGGGCTCCCTCCGCGGGACGGGCGGCGGCGAGGCGGAGGAGGGGTCACGGCTGCGCTGGGAGGGGGCAGCCGCTGCGCGCCGGGCAGCGGGGAGCGGTCACGTC
>VYXF01012754.1:1163314-1214339 GCA_013397295.1 Polioptila caerulea
CCCCCGCCCCCCCCGCCTCAGAGCGCTCGGGGGGGATCGAGCGCTCGTCCCTCCCTCCGTCCTGTGTCCCTTTAGTCCGCTGCGTGCCGAGGGAGGGAGCGTGTGGTAGAGGGACCCTTTATCCTCAACCCCGGAGGACACCCGCTCCCCTGTCCCGTGCAGGAAGGGTGTCCCCAGCCCTGTGGCAGAGGGGGATGTTCCCTTGGCCGGGGACGGCTTCCCCTCAGTGCTGCCTGAGTGCCTGAGTCCGCAGTCCCGCCGCGGGAGCCATGAGGGGCTCTGTGCGTGTCGGGAGCGCTGTGTGGGCAGGTGGTGCCTCCTGAGGGGCTTGGGCTTGGACCTGGGGCTCTGAGGAAAGTGTTGGTGGCAAAAGAAGACGTTGGAAGAATTTTTCTTTTGTTTGCGGTCCAGTGCTGTCCCTAGACCTGCTACTGGTTTATCTCCTGTTGTAGCAGGGTGTGATGTTCTTGTGCTGCCCGTTTGGTACCTTCAGTGTCTTACTTAATCACTGGGACAGGCCTGAATTTCCTTATCTCACAACCTTCTCTTCCCACGAGCGATTCCTTCCTCACCCTGAAGTGTAATTGTATTTTAATAGCTGTGTTGTGTATATGCCACCAAATGTGGGGCGTTTCCTCGCTTGAAAGTAGGAGGCGTTCCCGTTGCCTGGATTAGGGGCAATTAGCAGACACGGGACAGGGTTTGGGCTGTGACAGGCGGGAAGTCGATCCAGCGGCAGCTGAGGCGATGCTGAGACCTCAGAGACATCTCACAGTGAGACAAACAGCCAGGGAAAATCGTGTAATGCCGTATCCTCGTATGACCCTGAGTGCCTGCAAGTGCCATTAACTTAAGCTCCATGATGAGCTTCTCAAGATCGAGCCTCTGGTGCGCATCGTTCCCCAGACCGCTTTATCAGCGTGACAATAGTTTGCTATGTAAGGAGGATAGTCCGTGTGTAAATTCAGTAATAATAATGAGGCTTTGAGATGCCCCTGACACAAAGCGTTTATGAATCGAACAACAGCGTTCTGTCATGAGTCAATTTCTTTAAACTGTATAAAATCAGTTTCATGGCTAGTCCCACCCTATGAATAGAGAGCCTTTCAAGTACTCCTGCTAAACTGATTTGTTGTAATAATCAGCGTTTGTTTTTCAAAAATCATATTGGGCTTTGTGGGTTCCTTGTACTTTCAGCTTGGCCACGAAAGGTAATACTCTTAAGGAAGTTGTTAAAACCAAGACTGTTTTTGTGTGTGAGGGCAAAACCAAGAAACAACTGCAATCCAAAGGAGCTGTTTTATCTTCTGTGATCTGGCTGGCTGGCTCTACCTATTAATTCCATATGCAAGTTTCATTCAGATAGTTTGAATTAAATACAATAATAATAAGAGTGTTACCAGCAGCAATTTAGCTTTTCACATCTTAATTTTTAAAGTTCAATTTCTTTTTTCTCTCTATAATTTTTCTTTTGCCCCTTCAGGTGGGTTGATAGCTTTGATTTGGATCTTTAAATACAATGATGGCTTAAATAATAATTTTCGTTAATATTTGTAATTTAATATTTTGATTTTAACTCGCTTTCTGTTGGATGAAAAAGTGCTTTGGGACTAATTTCTGTAGGTTTATTTAAACGAACTGGTTGGTAGAGGATGGGGGAAAAAAGGAATCCAAAGCCATAGCACGAATTCCTTGTATTTCGGCGGGATTGTCTTTTCTTTAGCCTCGGGGTTAATGGCAATGGAGCGGGGGCGGGGGATGTTTATGTGTGAATGTAGAGTTTGTAACAAGTGGAAAGAAATGTAAAACTAAAAGAAAATGTCGTAAGTTATGTGTGAAGTTGAGCTGGCAGCTCTGGGCTGGGATAGCAGGGCCTGGTTGTGCCTCAGCTCTGTTCAAACGTTGGGCTGTGCTCAGTTCACACCCAGCATCTCTGCCCTGTGTCACCTGGGGTGTGACAAGAGAGGCTCGCTCAGAGCACAAGGCTCGGGCCGTCCTCCCAGTGACTGAATGTTAGCAGGTACTGCGTGTGGGTTGCAGTCTTCCTTTTCCAGGGAGCTTTTCATTCATATAACATTGAAAATGTAAGATGAAAGTGTGGCCCGAGAAAGTATGTTTAATCTAGTGATAAGGCTTTGCTTTTAACTTCTTTTCTTACTCTTGAACAAGTAATTCGAGATAAAACCAAGATATATGAAAAGGAAAACTGTGATTCTGTCTCATTTTTTCCCTTATTCTTTCACTCTGGAGTTACAGCTTGCCACTCAATCGTAAAAATAAACTCCATAAGGTGAAGGTTAAGTGCTAGTAGCAAATCCTTCCCAATTTGCTGTGACTTCCTGGTTTGGAGCAGGCTTGTATGAAGCCTGGATTTTGTGTGTGTGTTTTTTTTGTTCCTGATAGCAGGAGATTTTAGCAACTGTAAATGTTTCCAGATGGTGAGGATAAAAAGGCAAAAGTGAATTTTATTAAAATTTCTCCTTTAGGAATTTAAAGCAATGCTTTTTGAAAATTTATTGCTTCCTTTAAATGTCAGAGGAAGATGTTAAAGAACTATCTTATTTGTGCATCAAATATACTGGCTTAAAATAGCTGTAAACTCTTTATGACAATCTTTTTCATCTCTTTGTGAATTAGAAGTCTCCTTTATACTTTCTGCTGCTTAATATCACCATCCTTTCTCATTGACTCAATCACTTTCACTTGCCACTGTTCCTAACTCCCTCTCTAAGTTCTGTTTCTTTTAAACTGCTCCAGTTTCTCTCAATTGAAAGTAAACACTTCGGAAACTTAATTTGAAGTGTGTTCTTCACAGCATATATTGCCCTTTCACTGTAGTCCTACATTCTGTTTTCAGTTCTTTCAAAATATTTAATGGTATATTTTTATATTGTCTTGACTTTCTGTCCACCCACGCTTTCACTGATCTCCCAAATTCTTTCTGGTGACTGAGCTCATTGAACTGCTGTAAGGTCACAGGTGGCTTGTTTGTGGTTAAATCTGAAGTGTAATTCTTGTTTCATCCATCTTAATCTGTCTGTCACCTTTGGCACTCACCACTGTCCTGTTTTCTTTAATCAATGTACCCCGTGTTTTTATTGATATTTTCCAGTTATGAGGTGGCTTTTTTTTCACAGGCTCTGCTATTTCTCCTCTGATCTGTTCCCAAAGTTAATGTTTTGTGCTGTTTTGGGCTCATTTCAGTTCTAAGCACCAATGTAGCTTCTAGATGACTCTGGTTAACCCAGAGGGGATGATGGCTGTCCTGGTCCTGTGGCCACACTGTTTCTGATAAAGGCCAGGATGCCACTGGACTTCTTGGCCACCAGGGCAACTCCTGGCTCATGATATACTGCTGTTGACCTGGGTTCTTTTCCTCTGGGCCACTTTCCAGCCACTCTGTCCCAGCCTGCAGCCCTGCATGGGGCTGTTGTGACCCAAGTGCAGGACCTGGCACTTCCCCTCCTTGAGCCTCACACCCCTGGCCTCAGCTCGCAGATCCAGCCTGCCCAGATCCCTCTGCAGAGCCTCCCTGGCCTGCAGCAGATCAACCCTCCTGCCCGGCTGACTGCTGCTGGTGACCTGCTGAGGGTGCACAGATCCTGAGCAGGACTGTGCCACCTCTGATCCTGGGGACAGCCCTGTGGCCCCGCTCACCACCACGCCCTGGGCCTGGCCACCCAGGCAGCTTTGTACCAGCAAAGAGAGCCCCTGCCCCTGCCATGGGCTGCCAGCCTTTCCAGGGGAATGCTGTGGGACAGCATTCAAAAGTATTGAAGACTTTTCTGAAGTCCAGGTGGGCAACATCCACAGCTTTTCCCTCATCCATGGGGTGGATCATCTGGTCATAAAAGGAGGTCAGGTTGGTCAAGCAGGACCTGCCTTCCCCAAAGCTGTGCCAGCTGGGCCTGATCTCTGCTTGTCCTGTTCATGCTACATATACAGCACTCCTGAAGCCTTTCTAATAAATGTACCATGGATAGAGCTGTGTCTCAGAGACTTCTCTTTCTGTCGTGCAGAACAAAAGAGAGGCTTTGTTTTGTACTCAGTATTTGATGAGCCTTTATGACATGAGTAACAGCAATAATTCAGTCATATGTAATATGAACAGGAAAAAATTATAATACCAGAGGCTGGACACTCTAGAGCTTGCCCATATCTCATTAGCCAGAATCAATACTCAGGCTCCTATCAATAACCTGGGTTACTACTGTTTATTACATGGTTTGGGTTGTTTAATGCCTTACTGCAGGACCAGTTAATCTAAGAATTGCCATAGAAACATGTGACATTTGGAAGCTTCAACATAGAAGGATATTACTCGATGTTTGCAGCAAAAAAAAATGTTAAAATGTTTAGGAATAGGATTGATCTAATTCTGCCTTTAGAAAAACTGTGTTTAATCTAAACTGGCCATACTTTTTCAGCAGTCAATGGGGAACTGTATCTTCACAGGGCAATCCACCTTTCCCATTTCAGATACTTATGTTTATCACAGTATTTGACTGTGTGAGGTGAGTTTTCTGGTAACACATAATGGGAGTTCTTCTTCCTACCTATGGAGACACCACTGCCAGCAGAACTCTTGGAGTGTATTTCTCTTAATGTCAGCAACACTTCTGGGAATGATGACAGAGCAAATATAAAAATTGCCAAATTACCTGAATGTTTCCAAGTAAACCTGTGATGTTTTATTGAATAGACTATATCTGAAATTAAATGGCAGAAGAAAAAGCAATCATATAAATGTTAAAATTTCAATAAGGATCGATATTTCAACAAATAGTACAAAAATATTAATTTGGAACATGACATGTCAAAAGCATTCAAGTTTTGACATGCTGGCTTTATTGAAGCTATAGCAAAAAAAAATTTTTTTCTTATTGCTTCCAGTTGATCTGCAAGAAAACCTTCTTCAAGACTGATATTCATAAATAGTCATATATCAGGGGAGTGGGAAGCAAACCTCAGATTTAATGGAATGCATCAACAACTTGAAACTTACATAGCTGATTCTCTTTGATTAACTGACTAATGCAATTAAGAACTTCAGATCCTCATGATAAAGCTTTGCAAGAGGGCTGCATGCTTTTTGGTTTGTATTTAACTGAAAAAGCTCATTTTATGGGGATTTTCAGTTAATATCAAAATACTGAGCTGCACTGGTGGATAGTTGCATTTCTAAAATATAATAGTCTGGTAAAAGTTCTCCCCATGTTATGATGACTGTAACAATCTTTCACAGAATCACACAGGACTAAGTCCATCTAGAATACTCTTTTTTAATAATAGTATCCTTTAAAATACTCTTAGCTATAATTCTGTATTCCTTCTACCAGTTTTAATAATTTGAGCTTGTATTTCACTTGAAACAAGTTTTATTTGATCAAAACTGTACATGAACACAAAGCAAATTATTTCAAACTTGTGGAGCCCCTCCATCTGATGGATATTAGAAGCTTTAGTTAAATCACATGAAAGCATGTCTTGGAAATGCTGCCCCATGGTTGCCTTTCCTCCAGATGGTAATTAGACCTTTTCCTCTTGCGTAGCAGTCACAAGCTGATTTGCTCTTTTTGTTTGTGGCTTTCAAATTTGCATTAGTTCACATAGTAGCTAGGATTAGAAATTTATTAAGGGATAAAGATAGCTTTGCATCTCAGCATTGCTCTCAGTCAATACTGGCACAAAAAATGTCTGAACAAAAAGCCCACATGTATTGCTGCTATTCTTTCTGTAAATCCTGATTTTCTTTCACTGTTTCCTTGGAGCCTTTTTTTTCCAGAATGGACTTTGTGTTCTCTTGTGATCCTGATCAGCTCTGGAATCTTGGGACCAAATCACTTGTTCTGTAATATGAAAATTAATTATTTTTACATTTTTTAAAGTTTTTCTTTGTGGCTGGCTGGCCAGCCATCAGACTATATCCTGGTTATGTGGTAAGCATAAACAGGAAGTTTATTATGCTTCTACAATTATTATTATAAATATACCATCCTGTCAAATAGCAAACATTTCTGACATGCACAATAAAGGAAAATCTGACAAAAAGATCACACTAAAGAACTATTGATTTCTTAGTAATATCCCAAAAAGAGATATTGCAGTGGGATAATATTGCAGATATGTCTACTAGCAAAAAGGGGAAATAACATAGAATGTGAGATACCAACTGTTTATTAATGTAAAGCTAGACTTTAAAATATTAAATGATTTTCCTAAAAAACAACCAGCTAGGTTTTTCACTGCATAATGTTATTTTTGTATTACAACCATGTTAGTAATAATTTGTGTGTGTGCAGTGTTCTTCTCTTTTTACCTAGAAAATGAGGCAAAAAAATAGTTGCCTGTGTTGTAAAGTAGAATTTGGTTTTCTGTAGGATCTCATCTTGGTACAGCAGCCATGAGTGGAGCTGCAATAATATGTCAATTGTTAAGGCAAACAGCAGCTATTGTGTGTCCAACAATAGTCTGTGCAAACTTTAGGCACTAGCACTTGCTTATGACAGAACAGCTGCACTTTTTGTCTCAAGTGCCCTGAAATGTTTATTTTTTGACAGAAGGGATCTTTAATATCTAATCCTCAAAATTATGTTTTATAGTACACTGTGTGATATTTATGGATTAAGCCAAAAAAGCCCATTACACTACATGGACTGAATTGTAGCAGAAAATAAAATTACTTACACGAAAAATAATTCCTGTGGCTTCTGACTGAGCACTAATGTATCTTTCTGGATAGAGTGTACAGGAGTGACTTCCTTTTAGAGCATGAGGTAGGAAATGGCATTTATTCAAATTCAAATGCAATTAAGGAGACACCTTAATTAGTTTATAAAAGGCTGTTGGTTTCTTTACATACCAAGAAGTCGGAAATAGTTGTGACTTTATCATATTACCTGTGACAATGATTCATGGAAGAAATACCTCAGCCACAGGGAGGTATTTTCCCTCAAGAATCTAAATAATGTTCTGTCCATGTAGTGCCTGTCAACAGGATTTGGAACAAGTTTTTAAAGATGGGCAAAAATCATTACTAGCAAACAAGCCTAGCTGCCTTTTGTGCACAGGGAGGGAGCTACTGAAGATACTCATGTTGCAGGACAGGTGTTCCTGAACGGTGTGGGGCTGTTCTGTATCAGTGCTGTGGCAGCTCTCAGTGATGAGATTTGGCGAGACCTCAGATGGAGCATCAGTGAATTATTCATTATTTCAGAACACCCTCAGAGAATTACAAAAATTGCTTAACTAAAGGTTAATAAAGGACAACCTCTGGATTTTTAGCAGGTTTTAATAGTTTAGCAGCTGAAGATAAATGATGATGAGCCAGCTTTCCTTAGCTGAGACGAACCTACTCTTCAGATTATTCACAGAATACACTGTAAAGGACTGTGCAGTACAATTTGTCTTAAGGAACTGAGAAATATCTGTACACCTTTGGTATTTCTAAAACTTTTCTGTTTAAAGCCCCATTCAGAGCAGCCTTAGTATGACTAAGAAATCCTGTGTTTTATTTAAGGTGTAAAAGCCCTGGTCCTCAGAAAGAAAGTCCAGTTGCAAAAGAAATTCAGAGAATAGCAGGCTGGGAATTGTACTTATTTTGACACAAAACACTCACCCTTTTGATACTTTTCCTAGATGATGGCTCAGAGGACCTGTGTGAGGAGCATTAGAGAAACATAACAAAAGCTTTGTTCTTATGTTCAAAGTTCTTACTTTGTTCTTCAAACTTCTGCCAGTAAAGCAGACAATACTGTAATAATATATAGGCTCAATGCTTCCCCCCCACACACCTTACATTCTGCACAGATTTGACTTTTGGGATGTTTAAACATTTGCCTACAAGAAGGGCCTTCAGACAGGAAGCATTTTGAGTCTTTATTTGAAAGTGAAAAAAAACCCCAATTCTGGAATAACATAAAAAAGCCAAACAACAAATGTAGCTGGACTAGAATCAAAGATCAGCCCCAAGCTAACTTTATTAATTTTTTTTAAAAAGAGTAACAATTAGGTCTCAATCTTCCAAAAGCACTTTGAATGAGAAATCTCATCCTTTAGGTATTCTCACAAAGTTTATGATGGTCCTAGATGGATCTGAGATTTCAAAATTATTCTTTTTGAGTTACTTTGTGTATATCAACAACAGGGCTATTTGACACCATGTTCCACACACAGTCACGCAGTGTTCTGATACAGTTAAAAGGTTCACTTCCACAGCAAAATAAAATGCAAATTGATTTCAGAACATTAAGTGGGTCTGTCATAACCTAATGCTTTGGTATTTGTCAGGAATATTTTTAAAACTTCAAATCACAACTGTGTGCCTAGACCAAATAATAGACTAATTATTTTGAAATCTTGGGTTGTAATGAAGTGCTCTGTAGTGCTATGAATGTTCGTATAAATTCTGATTTATTCCAGAGACTGTTCTAATTTAGACCAGATGCATAAACCAGTTTAAAGGGGAAGGAGGAAAATGGACAGGAATTATTGCCTCTAGAAATTGAATCAAACTTGTGGAGTTCACAGGCACAGTAGCCTCAAAGAGCTATTAACCAATGCTTCTCACTTCTATGCAAATTTCTGAAATTTGAAGATGTTCATTCAGGAAGTGACACTAAATCTATGTTACACTGCTAAAACAGAGTAGGAAAACTAACTGTGTTGCCTTAAGCCAGAGTGAATTAGGTTTCATTCTCTTTTCTCTGTTACTTCATTCCTTTGTCTTGTGTCAGTAAATTACAGAATCACAGAATGGATAAGGTTGGAAGGGTCCAACCTCCTGCTCAAGCAGGGCCCCCTAGGCCACATTGCTGAGGATTCTGTCCAGATGGTCCTGGAATGTCTCCAGTGAGGGAGATTCCACAGCCTCCCTGGGCAGCCTGTTCGAGTGTGTGTTCACCCACACAGCACAGAAGTTCTTCCTCTCGTTCAGGTGGAGCTTCCTGTGCATCAAATTCTGCCCAGTGCATCTTGTCCTGTTGCCCAACACCACCGAGCAGGGGCTGGATCCACGATATTGACGCCCTCCCTTCAGGCACTTAGAGGCATTGACAAGGTCCCCTTTTAGCTGTGTGTCCTCCAGGCTGGCCAGGCCCAGCCCTCTCAGCCTTTCCTCATTTGAGAGATGCTCCAGTCCCTTAATCATCTGCTGGACACTCCAGCAGCTCCATGTCTCTCTTGTACTGAGGAGCCCAGAACTGGACACAGCGCTCCAGGCGTGGCCTCACCAGGCTGAGTAGAGGGGCAGCATCACCTCCTGATTATAAGTATCTGTCAAAAAAATTTCATTTTCCAACAGCCTGTTTGGAATCCTCTTGCTACCAAAGCTTTCATACTGCTGTTCCTCCAAGCAAGAAACTATTTATAAGAAGTAATTTATTTTTACTTTTGTTTGTTTTTAATTTTCAGTTTATTATGAAAGACTGAAAGTGCTTGCTCCATCTTGATTTGTAAGAGAATCACCCGGTAGGAGGTGGATCCAAACTGACCTTACCTTACTGTCTGACAGTTTTCCAACAGCTGTTTTCCAGGAACCTTCTTTTGTCTTTCAGTGATGTGTTTTGATCTCAGTGATAGTGTTCTGTTCTTGTTACTGGTATTGGATACTTTCTTTTAATTATGTATTTTTTTTAAACCCATGGGTGAGTTTCTAGAATCTTTGTTCCATATCAACTGTAACCAAAAGCTTTACTTCCCAGTTCAGTAAGGTTTCCTTGTATAATAATACAATGGGTTTATTTGGTTTTAATTTAAAATGTTGTCTGTGGCTGTAGGTAATTAAAAAAATTTCCTGAAAAATGGTGGGTTTGACTGTACCATGCTGGAATTGCCTCTGCTGATCATGAAGAGTTGAATAATAGTCATTTGTCACATAGGGTGTTGACTCAGACACAGATGATTTCAATTCAGATGGCAGAGGGTGTTACAAAACCCAGCTGTTGACTCTGCTCCCCTTTCTACAAGTTGCTTTGTCTGTGGCAGGAATGGCTGACCTATGAAGCAGTTTTTGACAGCCACAGTTTCTTGCCTAATTTATTCAAGAAAACCAGTGGTGACTTTAAGTTGTTTTAATGGTGGCAACTCACTCCAACAGTTTAGGAGCTGTTTCCAGTGTAAATTGTCAGTGCTAACGTGGTAGTGGCAGCCTTTGGAGAAGAGTGAAAGCCTGGTAGGAGTTTAAGTTGCCTGTATTAGTGCATTAATTCTCTGTTTCTGATTCACAGCTGACCTGAGAAAGAGTTTTTCAGCAGTGTGCCAGCACTTGCAGAGCAGTTGCAGACAGCTGCTGGCAAGACACATTTTCTTGGCTCAAAATTATTAATCTTAAGCTAAGGCAATTTTCTCCAAGAGCTTTAGTTGTTAATCAAATTTGGAGAAAAGACAACAAGAAACATTGAAACAGATACTCTTCTTTGAGGTTTCAATTGCACTGGGATTCAAACCGGACTGTTTACATTTTTTGGAAAAGGTATGTGGTGGGCACAAGGATATGAGCCCAGAAATGTATTGGCCTGGGCTGAATCTATTGAATAAATCAATAGGGTGTTAAATAGGAAGCTATTGAGACAAGGCTACCAGGTAGGCTGCTTAGGAGGGAAGAAAGAAAATGGGTTTGGGTGGTGGCGTGGTTGGGAAGGAGTGCCAATTTTCCTTACTATCCCTTCTAGTATAATACCTTGCTGAGACCATAAGATCCCTCTGGGGATTATGGACTGGGTGGATTTCTCAGTAGAGTCAGGAAAGCTAACACTGATAGCAGTGGGTGGAAGAGACAGCCCTATTTTAATATGTTAGGATAATCTCAAATTGAGGCTTCTTGTTTATTTGTATCTAGATACCTACTATGTAAACTTTAGATTTTTGCCTTTCAAACAGAATTATTTTCTGAAGAAGAATTTAATTATTTTTTTGGTTTTGGTTATGCCTTCGTAGCCTTTTTCTGGAGTTAAAAATACAATGCAGATATCTTCTGTCTAATGAACTTGTGGACTAGGTGCTTCTGTTGCCTTTTTTCTCCTGTAACAGGATTGAATTCCTTGCACTACAGCAACCCTGAAGTCATTACACTGCACTTAAAACAAAATGCAGAAAGGAATGACCTTTTGCTAGGACTCAGTGTTGTTTCTATTGCTAAGCCTGATCACCATCTCCCAGCAAAAGCCAGTTTAATCCTTAAACATTAGTACATATAGTATCTGTTCAGAATTGTCTATTGTTTGTTGTCTGGTTCTCATTGATTATAATGTTGTGCATCTCCACAATGCCCCCATTTGCCCTTTGCATCTTCATTGTACAGGGCAGCTCTTATCTTCCTTGCTGATAGCATATCACCAATGGTACCAGTTAAGAGCTGAAAACACTTGGAGCATAATGGAAAGTTCCACTTTTGCCTGGATGACTCATTAATTAACCCTGGGATGGAGAGGCTTCCTGTGCCAACTTAAGGAAAACTTACGGGAAGATACTATTATATATCAAAAGATAAATGATTGGAAGAGCTCTGTCAGCCTTGTAGGAACTGTGTTTTTTAATACTCTCAAACTGCCTGAAACAAGCTTGGAAACTCATTGAATAGACACTTTGGAAACAGGAATGGAATAGCTTTGCTTTAGGAGCAGACAGACAACTGCTGAGAGGAATGGACTGGTACTAGCAGTGTAGGAGGCAAGCAGTGCACCCACGAGGCACTAAATATCTTTGCTTTCCAACTGACCACAAGCTTTTGTCTTCAAATAGGCCACTGTTCAAATGTAGCTACCAAGCTGGCCACTTGGGAGGGAAGGAAGAAAATAGGCTTGGGTTTGGGTGGTGTCAGGCTTTGGGAGGGCTCTTGGGACCGTGAAGAGGCCAGGGAAGGCTTTGGCTGCTGTGCAGAACCACCCCTGTGTGCCTGTCAGGCATCGCTGGAAGTGAGTGGGTGGCTGGGGTAAGGTTTCACTGTCCCAGCCTGGTGTGCATAGAATGTCTGTAACTCAGGACTTCAGCAAATTTGTCCTGTGGACTTCAAGGAGTCCTGTTATGCCTTCATAGTGCTGAGGACATGATTTAGTTTTTGTCAAGGAATCTTTGCCAGATCTGTATGATAAAGCGTTGTGTGTTTGTAGCAGGCTTGAACCAAGCAGAGTGGTCTCTACATAAGGACATATGGTGGGTGTAAATATCTCCAGTTAGGAGCTGTAACAAGGCCTGGGAGTGAGAAGGAAGCTCCAGAATTTGAGATTTAACTCCCAGTAGTTTCTGAGATAGAAAGAGCTTTTGCTGCAGAAATCTCCCTTCAAAACAGGGAAGCAGTAAAAAATTTTGGGGATATGCTTCATTTAAGCTAAAAGTGTAGCTTGAACTTGCTCTATTAACATTTGGGCATTTCAGGCTGGACAAGTGGTTATAAAATGCCAAAATACAGATATTTTTAATCTCTGGGGAGCTGCTTCATTGATTTCCCCACATATGCACACATGTGCAGGGGTGACTTCTGCTTTTTGCCCCAAGGAGAGTCTGTTTACCCAAAATACAAAAGGTTAGACAGACTTGTCTCCTGATTGTCTCTTTTTGACTGGTTATCTCAGTCTGCTGTCTGTCTAGGAGGAAAAACAGGTGCTGAGCTGTGACAGGCTTTGTAACCATGTGGGGTAAATTGGGGGGCACGAAGCAGAAAGGAATATAACTTTGTACTAGAGACTGCAAGCAAAAAGAGATGAGGAGACTAATTTTGTTAAGAAAATGAGCGTGCCAAGTAAAATACAGGTTCAAACCATTTGTTTCCCTGAGAAACTTTATGGTCTAAATTTGACATAGACTGTAGCAAGTATCCAAAGAACTGCCATATGGAGGAATAGCAGCTTGTGTTAAGATCATACACTTAACAGCTTAATTTCTAAATTTCTATTGAGTAGTGTCTCAATTCAGCAATAGAATGGGGAGACTTGAGTGAGAAAGGCATGGTGTGACATTTTTGAGTAGACCTTGCAGGTGCAAAAAGGAAAGGTTGGGAAGAGCTGTCTGTAGTGGGGAGCAAGACATGAATCCAGGTGTAAACAAAACTATTTCAGTTTGTTACTCAATGGTGAAGTTACTGCTGGAACTGACTAAATCAAGTGTTTTCAACTTCTCGCCAAAGACATGTCCAGTCCAAGGAAGGGTAAATACGACTGACTTTTTTTTTTACTTAAGTAAAAAAAAAAAAAAAAGGTTGGACAGGAGTTGAACTATCAGCTGCAGTTCTGTATACAGTATAGAGTAGACATCAGCAACACTCTGGCTTGTTGTGCTACACCCTGTTTCTTTTCCCTAGCCTCAAATTAAAGCTTAAGCATTAGAACAGAAACCATGCAGAATCCGAGCTCTGTCGTTTCTCAGTGAGGCAAGGTGCTATCGTGATGTTCATGGAGTGTTGTCTCTACATCAGTAGCCACCAGTGCTTCTCCCAGACTGCAGAGATCGCTGGGAGCTGTATCCTCTCTGAAGAGTGCAGCTGCCAAATCTCAGCCCAAATGCACTCAATTCAAAGTCAGTCCACTTAGCACCTTTGACTCAGAGCTGCAAGGGGCTGACGCCCACTGGAAGGTGACCTGGAAAGCCTTACAGGAACAATGTAGCTATTCGTACAGGAGAAGCTGATAGAAAGTATTTTCAGCTTCCAAATCTTTAGGAGGATCTTCCTGAACTGAGTGCTGGGGTTTTTTACATCAACACTGTGATAAGCAGAGAATTGGATCTGTAATGGGAGAAGATGGCAGGCATTAAACTGTGAAATCTGAAAGGGTAAGAAGGGGAAAGGAACGATTTCAAAGTTAGTGGAGACTACATGCCCGAATAAAGAAGGGATGGCTGCTTTTGTTTTAAATAAAGTCATCCTCCCTCAACTCCACCAACAAGCACAGGATGAACAATGCGAAGAATATTTTAGGGGAATAATAATCACCTGTAGAGAAAGTAATCACTTAGGATCCCACAATCCTGCTGTTTAAAAGAGTTTAGTTCTCTAGTTATAGCTTTGGAGAGGAAAAATATCTGAACTCTATTTCATTTGTAGTTACTGGGGGAAATGCTGTTGCTGGGTTCTCAGTACTTCAAACAAATCATGAGTATTGATATTTTGAATATTTCATGTGGCAACACATGAAAAATTGATAGATAAATGTAACATTATATTAGATAAACTCCAGTGTCTCATCTTCAGCTCTGCTGTGTTATTGTGTGTAAACTCATGGGATGTTTTTTTATTTAGTTGGGGCATATGTGAACAGCTCTTCACCTTTGTGGA
This sequence comes from Polioptila caerulea, assembly GCA_013397295.1. Lineage (NCBI taxonomy): Eukaryota > Metazoa > Chordata > Aves > Passeriformes > Certhiidae > Polioptila > Polioptila caerulea. The sequence continues at coordinate 1,177,581 of VYXF01012754.1, forward strand.
AAACAATTACAGGTCCTTCTGTGTTCACAGGTTTTGGATGCAGTCTGAGTGCAAGAAGGATGAAGAAGAGACACCTTCTCTGCACTGGGGGATAGATCCTGTATTTTCTGCATTTGCAAAGCTCTATATTAAAGATATTATAGAAATGAGAGAATCTAAACAGGTGCCAGGTATGTATTTCTATGTTCTGATTATGATACAGACAGTAATATAATTGATTTATGTTGTGCTTCTTATCAAGGGATTAAAAAGGGATTTACTTTCATGAACATCAGTAGTTTTCTATATGCTTAAGCTAAGTGACTTTAGTATCTTTTAACAGTTCCAAGAACAACAGGTTGTATATGAAATGCATATGAAAAATATACATTTATTTGTATATTTATTTGTTAATTTATTTTTATTTCTCTTCAGAACCTCCTTTACATCAAGGTCTGTGTGGTAGTGCTTGTTATATTCTGATGAAGTTAATTCTAAAAAATTCTGGTCCTTCCTGGCCATATGTATTGTTATCTCCTCACTGTCTCTACAATTTTTGGAAAATTTTGACAGTTTATGACATTGCTGGATGTGTGGTTTTGTTTTTTCCTATAGATATTAATACATTATGAAACAAATACTAGTTTTGAGGTTTTGTCTCCTTAATTTCTAGGTACGATAGATACATGGCATTCTTCATACATTGGACAACTTTATTGTAAATTCTGGCCTCCATGCTGGACCTTACCCCACAGCTGTCAGCTTTGCAGTCTGTGTCCTGCTGGGCTGCACTGTCACCCACAATGGAGCTTTGGCTGAAGCTACACAGCTCTGACCTTGAATTGCTGTTTTCACTACAGACTTTAAATAGACTGCAGTGTGTCTTCTGCTCTGGAAGGGTTCATTACTCCCAACTGAAGCTTGACACAGTGCAAGATTATCAGGGAGGAACCCAAAGAACTTAGAATTAATGAGGAAAAGCAATAAGCCCTAAGCACAGTGTGTGTCTTTGGTTTGGTTTTGATGTTTTGTTTGTGGGTTTTCGTTCTTATTTTTTTTTCTGTCCATAGAGACTAAGAAGCCCTGTTTGGCTTTGCCTTGTAGGTTTTGCTATTCTTCTTCAGTTTTCTTTAACAGCAAGGATAGCAGCAGTGCTATTTTGGGAGACATGAAGGACTGGCGGGTTTTTTTTCTCTACTTGCAACCATTTTTATGTACATAAGGACTTCACAAACCACAAATACCTGTCTGTCTGTCTGTCTATCTATCTATCTATCTATTATCTATCTATCTATTATTTAACCTGGTGGGAGACTTTTATCTTAAATCCATTGCAGTAATTAGGCTACAGACTGTTGTTGATGTTTGTCCTACAGTAAGTTTTATTTAGAGGCCTTTTTAAACTGTCTTATAAATGTCTTCTAGTAGTACTGGTGTAGGAAATACATCTGGAAATACAACTGTTCTTTATCAGTTGCACATATTTCAATTGTTTTCAAACAAAATACAACACAGTTTATGCCAGCAGAATTGGATTGTAGTTTGGACTTGAACATTAGTACATACAAATGTGAAAATGTATTCAGAATAATTATATTATAAACACCAACAAAACGTTTCATCATAGTAGGAAAAGTCCTCAAAAGTACAGTCCTGCTCTCCTTTTTTACCTCCAAATTAACTGAATTTCCCTTCTTACTTCTCTTCCTGTTCTTTTACTTAACTGAGTTGGCTTCTGCTTCAGGAACTTTTTCAGTTTTGTTATTACCATTGGTTTTTTTCTAAGATGGTCCTAAGAAGGTGTATCTGTCATGTCAAGATATCAGCCTTTACAGCTGGTACATTTGAGCTTTCTCTTCTTCCTGTGCATCTGGCACTCTGCACATTTAACCTTGCTTGCAATCCTGTATCATTTTCTAAACCAAACTTCAAATAAAATGAAATTTCCTAGAATCAACATCCTGAATTCTGTTCATTGTCCTGGTGCTGTATATATACCAAACCAGGCATTTTTCGGTGTGTCTTATTTGTTGGCAACAAATGATAGCACAACAAAACCACCAAAATTAATACCTTTTGGGGAAGGAAGAATGTAGGTGTTTGTTGTCAGTGCTTCCTGTCTTTAATGGGCTTTTAAAGACCAGCTGAAGCTAAGTATATGGTTGGCTATAAATCAGTCATTAAGTAATGGTAATTAAGAAAGAATGAGTGCAAAACAAAAAGTTGTAACTAGGAAGAAGGGAAAGAAACACATACTGAATGTCAGGAAAAACATCCCTAGAATGACATCTGTTAGACCATGGCACAGCCTTCCCAGGAAGAAGGTGGGATGCCCTTCACTGGGTTTGTTTATATCCTGACTGTACAGATTGCCAGGAATTTACTGTACAAAATAGTCTTGTATTGGCCCTGAGGAAATGGACTGAATGGACTGAATGATCTAATGAGTTTTTTCTTTCCACTTTTAAGCGTTAGGATTTGATGCCACAGTGACTAATCCCTTAAAACAACACAGAGGGAAGCAGTAAACCTGGCCAATTACTCTGCTGCTATAAATGGTGACAAGAAGGCTGGAAAACGTCCCAGATAAAAACAGCAATTGTGTTGTCTTAGCAGCCTTGCAATGAGAGTGGGTGTCAAACTCAGTTGTAACACATAATCATATCATGGAAATGAGCTTTTCTCAGAGTTATCATGCACCACTGCTTTGTGACAGCTTATCAGCGAGGAAGGGAAGCTGCAAATAGCATAAAAGGAGGTAATAATAATTAAAGGAATGGCAAACAGCACAGTAATACTGGTACAGACATGACCAGCACTTGCCCTAGAGAGCTCTGTATCTGTAGCCTGCTGTGGCACTGCTGTGGCTGTTGTGGTAATGGCCTTTTGCTCTGTGTGTTGATTACTGGGATATTAGGATCCTCACTGAATGTGTTTGTCCACAGCTTCAAATATTTAGTATATATTTATTGCTACCAATATGGACTTAATTTGAACAAATAAACTGGCAGGAGGAGTAATTTACACCTTGAAGTCATCAAGTCCAACAACTTTTAATAGGTTAAATATAATTTAATTCTTCAAAATAATTTGGGTAATTAATTCTCTGAGAGTAAGGGTGGAGTTCTATATGAATTTATGGGGATGGAGGGAACCAGTTCTATTTGGTCTCTATCATCTGCCAAAACTCAGCTTACTAACTGGAAAATAAACATAATAACATGTTGTTTGTTTGCATAATCAGGAGCTTGGAGTCTCTGCTCCACAGACTTACCCTGAAACTAGCCCAGATCTTTTACAGGGATGTTGTAAGATTCAGTGAATGACTACATACACTGGGAGCATGTCCAGTGGAAGTTTCTGTTGCAGTGTTTATTTGTGTCCTGGTAAATTAAATGAGAGACCAGTGGACAGACCTGCTAACCATTCTCTGTGCCAGACCTGACCTGCATGATTAGTATAGCCAGATCTGAGATGATAGCCACAGATGCATCCTCAAAACATGGCTGTGGATTTTTATGAGCAAAATTTCTGTTTATGAGCTACTTGGCAGATCACCTCTGATTTCTTCTGAAACTTTTGTATTTTCTCTCTGTCTTGTGTGAAGAAAGTTAATTCTAGGCTCATTTAAGGCTGCTAGCTATGTAGGACAAGTTATTTTTGGATTTTGGATTTAGAGTTTTTTTTATACAGAACATTTTTCTGCCTCCCTTGCTGCTGTGTTTCCCTTTGTAAGAATAATGCTTGCCACAGTGTATGGAGCCAAATGTTCCCTTCTGAGTCCCTCGAGTTATCTGGTTTTCAGAAGACAGTTATTGAACATCCCAGATGGCTTATTTCAGTCAAGCAGCAGTATTTGAAAACTGGAGAAAACACATTCACCGAAAACTAGCCAGCCCAGGGTATATTTGGAGCTTATTGCCCTATTTCCTCCTGCTGGTCGACTGTGAAGCCTCAGCGTATGATGTTTACATTAGTGTTTGTTAACAACATTTGTCACTCTCTTGAAAGGGATTACAGAGCAAGGCAACCTCAGTGCTGTCAGAGTCCACTGGGCTGTGATTTCTCACTGTTTCCTGGACCTGTTTCTAAGTGTCATTTAAGTTATCTTTATAGACACACAAAAATAGCTTTGAAGGGATGTTTTTAGAACGTGTGTTTTCAGAAACTGAAGTTCAGGATGCAGTCCACAATGACTGCAGTAGTGTACTCTGCAGTCTAAGAGGGCTGTTGCTCTCCCCCTGCCCCCACGGCTCCTGTTCTTCGAGAAATGAAAGACAGAATTATGTTAGTTTTCCTTTGGAGGCTCTGCCTTAATCAGGAACAGCTGCATTGTGAGAAGCTCAAACTGCTTCCTTTGTGTTCTATTATTTATTCTGAAGCCTTATGAAGATATAAAAAAAAACCCAAACCAAACAACAAAGCAAAGCAAAACAAAAACCCAAATGAAACAACAAAACAAACAAACAAAATCCCCTAATGCTTGCAGCAAACAAACTGTTTTTCAGATCCAAATGTGCAAGAAAACAAGAGGTTAATAAGATTCTGGCACTCTACAAAACCAAGCTTTTGGTATCCTAAGTACAGCTGATACTTTCTCCTTTTAGTGTTCCTCGTCTTCAGTGATACAGGGGATTTTTCCTGTGTAGGCACTGTATAATTTAAGATATATTAAATATGTAAGAAAGTACATTTTTTTTTTACTGGCAAATGTGACTGTGTAGGGTAGGGTGTTGAAAGAAATAGTTACACTAATCAAGCATGCTTTGTGTCTAGGTATATTCTTTTATAATGGACATCCGGTAAGACAGGTGGATGTTGTTGGGATAGTGGTTCAAACAAAGGAGCGAGATGCCTTTTATAATTGTGGAGGTAAGGAAAATGTCTGTCTTTCTTCTTGCACTTAGCAGCCTTTTATCTTAGTTACTGTTAGAACTGAAAGGTTTCCTTATTTGGTCATTGTGTATTCTTGAAACAAATATGCTCTTATATGATGTATGTCTACAGCTGAGATTACTTGGCAAATGTAGGGAAGCTCGTGCTTATCTCCACTTCAAAACCAGAGAATTAAATAGTCAACACAGAGTACTTGATTCATGTAGAGTCATGTAGTAAATCTTAATTTTGGTTGCAGCTTTGTCACTGGACTCTGCCATCTTCCTCTCCTATTTGCTGTCCCTTTGGTCAGATGCAAATGTATTTGGACAGATGCCAACAAATGGGAAATCACCTCTTCCATATTTGAACCTTCGAAGTCCCTTCTGACTTTTTGTATGTCTTGTTGTATCTTGGATCCAATGTCTAATAGCAGTCAGGAGCTTGTTTGTGTTTAGATGCACAAGAGCCTTAACAAATGTAACATAGTACCAGTCCTTGCCAACACTAGCTGGGAGTTTCTCCTCTCTATTGCTTTTCCCAGTATTCAACTTTATTAACATGGAAACATCTGATTGTCGTTTTGTTCAGCTGTCCTTTGCATCTGGAATAAAAGCAGAGTGCAGCAGTGGTGATGTGGCAAGTTTCAAAAGGTGGGGGGAGGTCACTGGTAGGAAGGGGGAGCCAAATGCTCAGATCCTATTGAAGCCATGGGCTTTCACTTGGTGGAGGTGAGTCTCAGAGTCCCTCTCCTTCCCAATTCCCTTGCTTGTAAAATTGCAGTTCCCTCACCCTCAGGAGAGCTGTGAAGATACAGCTGATGAATTAACCAGGTCCCAGATTCCCCAGCATCAAATTGCTGCAGAGTGGCATTGACTGCAAATGCATTTATCACTTTATGAGAACCGAGGCAGAGAGAATCAAAATAACCAAGATAAAACCAATTCTGTGGGAAAGGGTTTTCCATGCTGCTCTCCCCATCACTTTAACAACTAAACCTGTTGAAAATGTTTGACTGAGGCAGAAAGTGAAGGAATAGAAATAAAAAGAGACTGCAGAGTAGTGGAATTAAGGCCTTAGATCAGCCGACCTTCGAGTGCAGCTCACAGTAAGCCTGGCTTCCTGCTGTCCCTTCACATCCAACTTCACTCTTTGTTCCAGCAGTTCCTGGTTTGAGTTTTCAGGCTACCTGCCAGGGTGCCCCTCCCCAGCCTGCCCTCTCTTTCAGGCAGGCCAACTCTGCCAGCACAAAACTGTAACTTCTTAGACCATTTCCTGCTTGTAACTTCTTGCATCTCTCAGTTCAGCAGACTCTGGTGAGTCACAGGGGTTGCATCAGTTGGAGTGCCACACACTGCTCAGGACTTGCTCAGTTTCCATCTGCTTAAAAGTGACTTACAAAGCAATTCCCCCTTTGTACTTTCCCTGTGATAGGGAACTGAAATATCTTTGTGTCCCTGCCATGATCCTCCCCCCTCATTTCCTATCTGTCTGCTTCAGAATACACTTTAAAGAATCTTAGGTCCTCTGCAGAAAACTCTACAGCCAGAACTGATGGCAAAATTATAATTGTAAAAAATAGTTAACTTACTCTCTCCTGGCTTAAAAATAAAAATTACATGCTGTGTAATATCTTATTTTGACACTTTGATTTGATTGTTTCTTGCTTTATTATGATAAGTTAGGAGAAAGATATCTAATTAAAACATAGCTTTGATCAAGCTCATATTTTACCTAATTTCTGACCTCTTTTGTACCCTTTCCTCTTTAACAAAACCAAACATCACATGTGATTTTTTTTTTGTACTCCAAATCTGGCTTGAAAGACTGAAAGGCAGTTGACTTAAAATCAAACTAAAAAGAAAAAAAAAAATCACCAGCATCTCAGTAGGTTCATACAGGCCTGACAAGGGCCATACCCTTTTTGTCATAAAGAAATAAAAATTTACACAATTACACATTTAACAGGTAGCTTTGAGCTACCCCTCAAATAATTAAGCAAGAATCAAAGAAACCAAAGGCAAACAAACAAAAACCAGGAAAACAAAACCCCAACAAACAAAAAGTAGACCTACAGAAAACCCAAATAAACACAAGTTTAAACCCAAAGAGATGAGGAAGGGTGGCACAGGGAGCACAGGAAGTTTTCAAAAGTTTGTAGATCCCTTGAGTGCATTTAAAATAGATTAACATTCTCTTGTCTAATTAGAATACAATTGCAAGGGTTCTCATTCATCTGCGCTTCAGGGTTACTTGTCTTTTTGCTCACAGCTTTCATCTATGAAATTGTAAAACTTTGTTTCAGAACGTTGCTTTGCTACCAGATTCCTTGTGTGGTCAAGTACAGGTCAGTCTCTCCAGGACTCTGTTTTCAGCTGTTACACTGAGGGGGAAGAGTCTGGCCTCCTAATCCTTCAGTCTTATTTGGTTTGTTTCCAAGCCCTTCTTAGGAAACCTGTCTGTCTTGGTTGGTGCAAGCTGGAACATCTAGAAACTGTGGGAATGCAAGAGTGAAATGTCATCTGCCCTGCTGCTTGTTGCCATTGCTGGCTTGCATGGATGGCTTGGCATGGTTTATGAGGGTTCTGACTCCTGCTAAAATAGTTGCTGTCTGTCTGTACCAAGGAGAGGAAATCCTACCAGCAGATCGTTATCTGTGCTCTGGTACAAAATTAAAGCTGCTGAAATAGTTGCAGACACAGCAGCTCAAAGCAGAGATAGCAGAGAGGAGCATACTTTTGTGATGGAATTTGGAATTGCCTGCATCTTGTAAGTGCTCTAAGTTTGCTAATAGGAATGTGCTAAACTGCTTGGAAACAGGAAGGCAAGACAATGATTTGAAATTAGACCCCCTAAACAGGGAGATTGTTTTAAAACACATGAGACAATGCAAAGGCATTTTCATGCCATGGTTCCTGGGGGAAATGACTGCAGGTTCTAATCAGCACCTTCATGGTAAACATTGCTGTTACTTTTTTAGTCATGGACCTGGTTCAAGGAGCAGAAGAAAATTGCAGGTTTCCATTTGTGAGGAGTGGAATCTCAGTCTTGGAGATGTTACATTCAAGAAGCAAGGTGCATTGGCTGGATGATCCTTGACAGGCATTTAGGGCATTTCTATTTCGAGTGTTTGTTGCACAGGCCATCTATATACAGTCCCTCGATGGTTAGAAAATTGATTCTTCTGACAGATTTTAGTTTCCTTTGATCTTTGTCTTTTTCTGCTGTCTTCGACAATGCCGTGCCTGGAGCAGAAATCATTAAACTTATTTTCATTGGACACTGGCAAAACAGGAAGAACAGCTCCATGCTCAGGAGAGGTGCTGAGCCTTTTCAGCAGCGGAAGTGGCATGCATGCCACCAGCACCTACACTTTGAGTTGGGAATTCCTGGCTTAGAGCAGAACCACAAGCATGTACTGTCTTCTGTCCTTCCTGCCTAGAGGAGCTGCCTTTCTGCTCCCTGGACATCATCTTGTATTGAAAAGACCAGCAGACTTTGAGCATGACATTGGCATGGAAGCCAATGCAGCTGCAGGTAGCTGCACTCCTGGTTTATTCACATGGTTGTATCCCCAAATGTTGAAGTGCTGTTTTCTCTACTGTAACAGTAATGCTTCTGTGGTTTGTGCCTGATTTCCTGTTTTAATTTGTCTGACTTCAGCTTTCAACACTGATTCTTCTCTTGACCTTGTCAATGATATTGAAACCCTCTAGTATCCAATATATGTACTGAAACCTCATAATTTAAATTAGTGTATGATCTTTCTTTGGGAATATGCCTTTTACTTTGCTGACTATGCACAATAAGCACATCTGGTGCTGAGCTACTTCCATGTCTGAAACAACTGTGGAAATTATTTCAGATATGTAAGTAGAGTTTGCACACCCACTTTACCTTCCAAACCAGTTGGAATGAGATACCTTGGCAGTTACCTCCCTACATATTTATGTATCTTCACTTTTTGGAACATGACTGCCTGCTTTCCTAGTCTGTAATTCTTGCAACTTTTTTTGCAGTGGATGATAGTACTGGAGTTATAAATTGTGTCTGCTGGAAAAATCCCATGGTATCAGAAACACCTTTATCAGGTAATTTATCAAATAAATAAGTCCTCTTTTGACTGTATGTTTTTACTTATGTCTGTAAATAATAAAATAATTTAGTAAGTGACCAAACTTGCAGAAGAGCAAATTCAACTATTCAATTTTTTTATTTTTTTTACATCATGCTCATCATACTGCCTGGCCCATTTTGGGAATTTTCTATTAGTTTTTGTATTGTGTTCAAGGGTGATGCCAATAAAACCATTACATTATGTCCTGTCCCTGCCTTTTCCTTATTTGAGTAATATGATATTTCAGTTCTATGCTGTGACATTGTTCAGAGAATTTGCCTGTTAAGGTTCTTTCTGTGACTTCATCTAGTAAGGAACTAGGCTGGAAATATGCCACAACTTCTGTTTCCAAAGTCAGTCCATCGACCTGCCCTTGTGATTATGGTTTCAGGATTTTTCCTTGCTTTGTTTGTATTCATATACTCCTGCTCATACAGGCACTGTCAGCAATGAACTTGGAAGTAGCTTCAAACACAGTGGGAGGATGCCAGCAGTCTTTTACAATTTGGACAAGTCCTGAATGTGCAGTAATTGTGCATTTGAAATGAATGTATTATTGCACTCACTAACAGAACAACTCACTAGTGTCTGGCTGTCTCTTTGCTTTTTCTCCCACTGTTTCTTGTAGATCAAAGTACAGAATTCTTTCTACAGTGGATCTTCTTGGAAGCCCATGTAGTGGATTGACAGCCCTAATATGGGAGCTGATCAAATCCTACTGAAATAAATCTTACTGGTGTCATCTGCTGTGTTAGGGATACATATTGATAGAATGGAGAAAGGGAAGCTTGATGTAAAAGTTAAAATCTCTGATGTCTGTGCAACAAGCCCATTTCACAGACAAATAATTCATACTTATATTTAACAATCTTATGACAGGTGGTACAAATGGTCCCAACTGGATCATAGAAGATAATCTGGCACAGCTCAAAAAAAAAAAAAAAAGAGACATGCAATCAAATCAGTTTTGAGGCACTTAAATGAGGAACTTAGATGCATTAAAAGGAACTGCATGAAATACTGCTTGAAATAGAATGAGGGCCAAGAATGCTTTTCAGCCTTGTATTCTTATTTTACACATATATGAGTAGTGCTTGGATGGACACTATGCTAAGAATGGCAATTCATTCATTTGTACCTGCTAAAGAAAGCTCTTAGGAGGCACAGGAACACAGGAAACTTCCTTCCAGCCTTTTGTAACTGTGATCAGTGATACTTGGAGCCTTAATCAGGTTTTAAGTTATGGAGGATTTACTGTCCTACAAAGTTGTGTTATGTAAACTTGAAGTTCTGTCAAGTTGCATTCACCTCAGTGTAGACATCAAATTGCATCACATGAATGCTTTGGCCCCACCTCAGATGACTCATTCTTCTTTTATATAAAAACGTTCAGATGACTTTTCCCCTCTCATCCATCTAGCATGACAAAACCAAAAAAATGACAAAAACCATTTCAAATTTATGTATCAATTTTGCAACCCATCTATGACATTTTCAGTGATAAATCAGTACCTTCTCCCTTTTATATTTTCCCCAGGTGAATAATTTAAATAAATATAATACAGTAAACTAACTTTGTCACCCAGAAGTTTTGCTACCCAGAACACATGGTGCCTGTGACCTTACCCTTTTTTAGTAAGATGACTCCTGTGATGCTTAGGTAGATGAATGCAAAAGGACAATTAATGCATTGACTTTAGTGACTGACTCCCTTTCCCTCACTTCTTGCAGGTCATCCAAGCACACCCAGCAGTCTCAGTGTGCTTGAACAGATGAAAAAACTCCAAGAAACAATAAGGCAGAAAACCAAGCTGGAGATTGGAGATGTTGTCAGGGTCAGAGGTCACATCAGAACCTACAGGCAACAAAGAGAAATTCAGGCTTCATGTTTTTGTGAGTGTTATGAATCTGTGATATATGTAACTAAGATGTCTGGATCTGTGAAAATATCTGAGCTGTATGTAAATAACTGAATGTTTTCCACATTATTTTCTGGCATCTCATTTTTCTAAGGATTTTCATTTGTATACCTTTATTTCAATTGTAGCAGCATAAGGTTAGAAGACACACTCTGTAATGTGAGATTGGATTGCCTGTAAAGGAGGCATTCCTGGAAAACCTGTAAAAGCTGATTAGCGTGCAACAAAAATTCTGTGCAGATACTGTGGTTGGGTGTCTGCAAGAGTGATTTGCTCTTCAGATTTCTCTGTGTTGAAGTAGAGCAGCCAAAGCCTGTGGGAAGGGAGCTGGTGACCTTCTGTGTCCCACTTCACCAAGGACACTGAGGGCTTTGGAGAAGTGGCTGCTGTTTGTCACAGCCTGTACAATCCATTCCATGGACAGGCAGCAGCATATGGGCAGTGTCCCACTGGAGCCTGGCTTCTCCTAAGCTCCCTGGCTCTGCAGGATGAGGGAGATGAGTTCCTCAGGATCTGCAGGCAGGTGCTGCCTGTGTGTCTGACAGCTCTTTGAACAGCAGGGCTCTGCAGCCCATGGCTTGTGCTCTGCGAGCTTCCAGTTACATAACTTCTTCTCAGTTCCGTGTCTGTGCTGTTGTGTAAGAGTGGGTTTTCTCCAGTGAGATCTTTCAGAGATAGTACTGAAATTATTTCTTTAGTGAAGAAAAGCCTGCCATTTAAAAACCCTGTGTAACTCAGATAAAAAGCCTAGATTTTTCAGCTCTAGCCTAAATTTGCAAGGGAGTTCAGCCCTCTTTTCCAGATAGAAGATTTATGAGTATATACAATCCATTCATGGGTTGGTAATAATACCAAAGAGAGCCATGCAATTCAAATAGCCTCTAAATTGCTTTCACTTTGGCCCCAAATAAAGCTCCTTACTATGTGTTAACTTCATTTGATGAATAAAGACTGCTGAAAGGTAAAATAGAGATCATAAATTCTGGTTAAATAAGTTGTCAGACAAAAGCATAATCTGTAATGCACCACAACAGGCCATTTTACCTCCTTGTAAACTACAGTAGAAGGATTGGCCTTTGTGGTTTGTTTTTATAAAAACCACAGTGAACAAATTTTGCCAATTTAATACTGGCTGTGAAGCTCTGTTGTGCTGCCTCAGGTTTTGCTTGCTTAAAAATTGTATGGCAGTCCTGGCCAGGTCTCTATGTTCTCGTTGCCTCTCCAGATAAAGTGGATGATCCTGTGTGTGATGTCCAGATTTCAAGAATGCTGGAGCTCCCCTGTCTCTATAGAGAAGTTTATGATAAACCTTTCAAGGGCCCTGAGGAAATACAGAGGTAATTGCAGTTTGCAGAACTGCTCCTGGGGCAACATATGGAATGTTATGATTGTTTACTTGTTGTTGCAATAACTCTGGAAAAAAATAGAACAGGGCCTGATTGTGATTTAGAATGCATTAATATCATAGCAGTCTGCTTTTCTCCCAGATAGTTGGTGATCCATACAGATGAGGTACCTGTCCATAATCTGAGGAAAGAAATATAATGCTGAACTAAAGTGAATATTAGAAAGGAAGTAAAATACTGTGTACAGATCTCTTTCATCTAGTGAAAAAAAGATGGGATTTAGAGCAAGATTTGGGGCTGAGGTCAGCAGAGAAGATGGAGAAGTACTCTTGCCTGATATTGTTTTATGTGTAAGGTTAAGGAGCTATTCCTTAATGCTCTCCTGTCCTTGTCATTGTCAAATCACAAATACATAACCTCCATAAAATGAGTCAAACACCCACACCTGGACTCAGTTTCAGGGTAGCTGGATGCTTACTGGGAGGCCTGGTGAATGTAGTGTTGTTTCAGAGACTGCAGATCTTAAATTCCCAAAACCATACCAGCAAATGATTGAAGAAAAACAGTTGAATGTTTATGCTTATAAAAATGTTCTGGTTTAATTAAGGATTTAAATTCAAATTCTTTAAGGACAGTAAAACATCCTTTGACCTTTGAAACCAGTGGAGTGACTTTATGTAATTGTTCTAAAACCAATTTCTTACCTTTTGACATATTCTGTGTGTCCTTGTAGTGGCCTGGAAGGTCAGAATTTCTCAATCCACATGCTGCAGGAGAAAGTGCAAGGCTTTCTATTAGAAAACAAAATTCAGACCTTTTACCAGCAGGAGTTGGAGACAGTTGATTCTCTGGTGTCTCTGGCTAGTGTGCATCTACCCAGCCCCAGCTGCCAGGAGGTGAGTGAATGCACCTGTTCCCAGGTTTACTGGGGGGAAATAATACCACACACTTTTTTAAGTGTAAAGAGATAAGAGAATGGCATCTTCAGAGGATTCAAAAACTACTAGTGCTTTAGCCTTTGTGCATGAATTATTTACAGAGCTTGAGGAAATCTTGTTACTTTAGACATATAAAACTGGGCTGAAAAAAGAAATGCATGAGCATTCTGTTATTAAGGGTAATCTTGTGTTAGGGCTGGGCAATCTTACAGCCTGCAACAGTCACTGTTTTATTTAGATTTGTAATTAGTAGCAGTGTCAGAAAAAGAGATCCTTTTAAGGTGCTTGAGTTCTCTGGGACAGGGGTTTGAGATCCTGAATCTGATCAGGAGAAGGGAGCACAAAATCTTTGGCTTGTTTCTCATTTGAAGCTCAACATATTAACAGAGATGCAGCTTTCAAGAGGAGGTTATGATGAGTGGATGAACAGTGCTCCCTGCTACATGTTTCTCACATTGAAAGTCCCTAATTTTGGAAGGCCATGATTGAAAGGATGAGAAGGTGGGATTAAATTGAAATCAGTTTACAGGCAGATGTGTGTAACCAAACTATTAAGAGATTTTCCAATGAGCTAGTAAGCTCTTGATCAGAAGAGAATGGGAAACAGAACAAAACTCATTTTGTAAAATGGCTTTATATAACTTTGTATTAGTTGGATAAATTACAAACCAGATTCTCAACTGGTATGAAGTTATAAATTTCTGCAAAGCTTACAGTTACATCTTTTCCCATGAAAGCAATGGAAATTGAAACTTAAGCTGGAGTGTTGTGATTCATTTGTTTACTTTTTGGTTTTTTATAGAGAAATAAATCCCTGGCAGTCATTTTCACCCTGATTTTGATGTGCACTGTAATGTTAAGTGCTATGTTATGTTGACTTCTAATGTTTGTTTAATTCTTAAGGAACCCAAACAAAATAACACAAAAATCAATCTCTTGCAGATGAGGTCAAATAATAATGAAAAGTAGCTCTTTTCTTGTTGGCCTTGTTGAACTGCTGCTGATAGCTCTTCTTGATAGCTGGGTTGGGGTTGTTTGTTTGTTTGTTTTATTTAAGGCCTTTTTTTCTGGTTTGCTCCTGTTATTAAAACTAACAGGAGCTATTCTCATTTTAGACAGAAAAGTTTGCTAAGATTATCCAACATAGCACTTTCTAAACTAGCTGGAACAGTATTCAAAGTTCCCAAACACTTTACATTAAAGGAAGTAGTAGCCATTGTGTCCAATACTGGAAACTTAAACATTTCAGCATTTATAGAAAGACCAAGATAAATAATTTACAAAACCATTTAAAGTAGGAACTGGTGCAGAACAAACACAGAAAGACTGAAAAAAAAAAAAAACAAGAAAACTCAACCCAAACAAAACATAACCAACCAAAAAAAACCGACTCAAAAACCCCAAATCAAGAAAAAATAATGTAGCATCAGTGTTGCTAGCAGTCATGAGGAGCTATCATAATAATAATAATAGTTGCTCCTGACCCTGATGAAAGGACATCCCAGGAATTTGGGCACACAGATACTTATTTAGAAAATTGTAGTTCTCCCTTATTGTCCTTTACTATTAATTTCTTGCAAAGAAGGTTATCTGTTCTTTCATAAGAACAGACTGTAGTTGTCAAGTGTGTAATGCTCTGGAAATGTATTTCCTTGATCCTCTACTCCATGTCTAGAAGTGTCACTTTTCATAATTGGCAAAGGGTCAAGTACCCAGTTCTATCCACAAAAGTAAGTGTAACAGATCTGATTTCTGTCCCTCTTCCTTTCTTTTCTCTTCAATAGTCTTTTGTTTTGCTCTGCCCTCAAACCAAGAGGATAAATGGTGCTGCTGAAGTGGAACAATGTTATTTTGGGCCTCTTTGGCAAGGCAGGAGTGACTCAGCTAATTAGGCCATGCCACAATATACACACTTGTTCACTTCTTGCACTTTTCCTGGATGTAAAAGGATGAGTTATTTGGGTGTATAGGTAGTTTTTTAATCCTGATTCCAGTGTTC
This sequence comes from Polioptila caerulea, assembly GCA_013397295.1. Taxonomy (NCBI): domain Eukaryota; kingdom Metazoa; phylum Chordata; class Aves; order Passeriformes; family Certhiidae; genus Polioptila; species Polioptila caerulea. The sequence continues at coordinate 1,192,754 of VYXF01012754.1, forward strand.
TAGAGCACAAGTTGCTGTTAAACTATTTGTTTCCCTTCTCTTCCTTTCTCTGTGATCCTAGAAGAGGTGGTGCACCCCCTTCATCTCTTTCCCAACTTTTAAAGTACTTGCATGGTGTTCATCATAGTGGGAGGGTGTCTCCCCATGGAATATTTTCTCCAGGCAGGTGATGAGCTGCTGTGGAGTCACTGCAGTGGAGAGGGTGAAGATGGAAGGAGGTAGCTGGGATAGTTTGAGGTAGGCAGCATCTCTGTGTCCCTTTCCAGCATTACTGTGTAGCTGAGCCCTGTCCACATCCCATACATGTCCTACAATACCTCATTCCAGTCCTGATGCCTCCCTGGCAGGGCAGTCTTCTGCCTTTCCAGAATAAACTTCCCTCTAGCAGATGCACTTGGCAGAACTGAAATAATTTCCTCTTCTCAGACATACACCAGGGAAAATTTGATTTTATAGTCTACAGATGATGAGGAAGAGAGTTTAACTACTTCTAAAAAATAGTTAAAAATTAACAAATCTTTTATGAGTTTTAAAGCCACTGGAGCTTCAATTTGTATAACCAGTGCCCCACCTATCCCTAAGAGTAGCCTTTTCCCTATCCCTTAAAACAAGTGCCTTTTGAGGCTGGAGTGGTGGGGACCAGAAGGAAGACTACAAGTAAAACAAGAAAAAGTAATTTTGTGCTTAGAGAACCTCCAGAGTGTACTTGCTGGACTTAGGCAATTATATTTGGCAAATGGACAAGCCTTTGGTTCCTTTTTTAAGGAAAGCTACATGTTAAGTGGATCCATCCAATTTCTCAACTGAATTAAATGCTTTACACCAGCCAGTCTTGAATCACAATATTTCTGCCCTTCTGCCATGCATAAGCTTTAGTGTGTCCTATTTTAGTGCTACCATTCCAGTCTGTGAATGTCACTGGCTTGGGCACATAACTGGTGTTGTGCTTTCCAGAGCGTGCTCTGTGTACTTCTCTTGATTTGAATATTATCTCAAGGTCACCAAGGAGAAGTAGTTAAAGCAGGAAGTTTCACAGTGTTGTTCACACTGTTCACATTGTACTGGTGTAACACAGTTCATTGTAAGTTCTTGATGCAGTGTCCTTGTCTTTCTGCCTTTTGAGGAAGCTTCACCACTGCTTTAAATATGTATATTGCACAGCTTATTATAGGATTTCAGGACTGACATGTCCAGGATTACTATTATTAAAATTGTCACCTGCCTAAGCCCAGGATTAAACATTACATGAGAAACTGCAAAGGGTGATTCCATGAGTAGAATCACATGGGTGGTTATACCAGGAAACTTTAACACTGTCGGGGTGTGATTCATAGTGAGTCAAAGGTTACATAGTTCCAGTGTTTTGAACAGACTCACTAATTCCTGTACCACTTCATTTCTTTGACCTATTATTGATTGTGCAGAGAATTTGTCTTGTTTTAAAGATCTGAGAATAACTGGTTGCACAGCACTAGCCTGCGAAACTGTGTGAGGCCTATCAGATGGAATTTATTGATTAAAGTACCATCTTAATTCTGGATACATAGATTCTTCTGTTGGCTTTGCTACAGAGCCCTTGGCCAGTCTTGGGACTGAGGGTAATGATAGTAAAATTATTATTTAATAGCTGCTTCTGTCTCAGGTTACACACACACACACACACACACACACACACAAACATAACATGTTTTGCAAAAGTGATGACTGATTCTTGAATGCTTTGATTTAATTTATTTGAAAAGGACCTGATTTGGAAGAGAGGGGGGAGACCCTGCTCTTACTGCTTCAGAGAAACTGAAATGGTGCAGCCTGAAACTAAGGCATGCCCAAGGGGGGCACTTTGCACAAGGAGGTGTGAGCACTGTGAGAGGTACTGGGGAGAAGTACTGTTGATTTGTGAATTTGCAGGATGAGATGCTGGAGTTACCTTGGGTGGACCAAAAGAGCAGACTAAGCAATTTTAGACTGTGTTAACAAAGCAACTTAATTGCTGCTTTACCCAGAGGAATGGAGAGGAGGAAGCATGTTCTAGAGCACACTAGGGAAAAAAACCCCAATTTTTCCTGTCATTTTTTTGGTACTATTAAACACCAATGATAGATCATATTTTTGTATTATATATAATATGACATTATTAAAGTGGGCAAGAGCCCTACTTTGTTTTTCAGAAACAGTCTTTCTGCCATGGAGCCCTTTTCTGTGGATTCTGCAGCACATATGAGAGAGTGCTGATATGTAGCAGCTGCTTACTTATAATAAGGCCTCTCTGCTTTCACTCTGTCAATGCCTTGACTTGCATTCTTAGTGATTCTTTTTCAGTATCCATCCAGGCTGAGCTGTGTGTCAGTTCACACAGAGTCTGTTCTTAATTATCTCCCTTTTCTGACAGAATTTCAGTGGTAAGCCAAACTGAATAATTATTGTGCCTCTTTAGAAATATTTTTATCTTTTTTTTTCCTCTCCAAATGTTTGCTTTCACATTAAAAATTGATCTGAGCCTTGAGTTTGGTTGATTTGCTAGCAATTTCTTACATTCCTGAGGATTTATTACTGCATTTGAGTGAGAGGCAAAGTCTCTTCATTTTACATATGGCTATGAGAATGTGCTTTTCTGTGAGCAAATATTCACTCTTCACTTAATCCTTCCTGCTGCATTTTATGTTTTTTTCTGCAGTTCATCAGAAGAGGCACAATGAAGAGGAATACCATAGTGGTATTAATGCTGTGACTGGAAGGGTGTCCAGATGTATGGCCAAGCTTGTAATTAGAAGTAGAGTCTGTTGTTATCCAGATTGATGGCTGTGGTGGACAGGAGGACAGGCAAGGTTCAGGCACTGAATCCTTCAGTCCAAAACAGAGAAAATTGAACTAAGAGCCATTGTTCTTGTGTTAATTGTCCTGAAGTACTGAGCAATTATTTTTACTGGTGATTTGAGAGGAAAAAGAGAGTTAGCTGTTGTGGGACAGAGAGAGAGATGTGATTATGGCCTGTTGAAATCCTGAGGGTTATCTGGAGGAACAGGAGGGAGAAACTTGTGATGCATGCTAACACCACTATCCCACTATCACAGCTTCCAGGCTGTTGGAGTGTCACTTGAGAACTGCAAATGGATTGATTGAATGTTTTGTGAAAAGATATTCTTCCTTTGCTCCTGTAGTATCCATTCTGCACATTCATGTGCATTCTTTCTAGTTCATGGTGATTGCCTGCTTCACTCCAGAGGCTTCTGAGCTGCTTCTGGTGAGTGAAGTAGGATATGTGAAGTCTGATATTTTTGTTCAGAACAGGGTGGGAGCATTTATGGTGATAGTTGAAGGAATGGCTTGGCAAATCTTGCTCTGGTTGCTCTGGTGTGGCTCTAGTTATCACATGGTGGCTTGTGGGAAGCAGTTTAGCTCCCTTCTCAAAGAAAACCACAGGGAGCACAGTGTGCTCCCAACAGATGAGAAAACAGCAATTGGGGAACTTTAGCAGTCTGTGTAGATAAATGGGAGATTGAAGGACACAGTAGGACAGATGGAGATGGAGAAGAGTAAATTATAGTCTTGCTCTTATCTACCCATAGTTTCCCTTCTCCACAACTAATTATTTCCTTCTACTTCCCTAGCTGTCATTCCACTCTCTTAGCTCTGGTCTACTTCTGCTTTTCCCTGTTTTTTCCCCTTCCTTCCTTCTACTCTGTTAGATGTGTCCCAAACACAGAACCCTGTGTTCTAAATAACCTCAGTTATGGGCTTGCAGGCACATTGTTTTCCTTTCACAAGAAACTAATTTCCCACCTACCCTCAAAACTGAATCCTTTGTTTCCTTATTTCATATACTTGTCTTAATTTTTTGTATGCTCTTCATCCTTTCACTTCATTAGGCTGTGGAGAAGCTCCTGAGAGCATGACCAGAATGTTTGTAAAAATTTGGAAACAATGGGGGCAAGAAACAAATACTGGTTTTGTCAGTTTTCTGCTTTGCCTGAAATCAGGAGATGGGAATCCAGTCCTCAGCACTTGGATTCCTCCTGAATATCACCTTACAAAATACTGATTTTCCTACTTTTTTACCAGGAAAACTCTGAAAGTGAACAAAGCTTGAAGAAAAAAGTCAAATGATCTGCAAGCACACACATATATTCCAAGAAAAGAGTTCTCAGTACCTCACATAATAGCTGTTAATCACAAAGAGGGCAGTTTAGAGGTTGTGGTTCCTTAAAAATGGTACAAACTTACAGTGTTCGGGTTTTGTTTAAAGCTCAGAAATATTGGTTATTTCATACATAACAGATATGATTTGTGAATTACTAAATGAAGGAAAATGTATAACAAAATTCACACTAAAGAGGACCTGAAGTTATCTTCTTTTTGAAAGCATCTGGAGCTTTTGCTGGTAACTTCGGTTGAGCTGAGATTTCTCACCATCTGTTTCATTCCTTTCTTCCCATCTAGGTGAAGTCAAAAAGTAACTCCAGCTCCAAAAGGATTCACAGTGTTTTTAAGGAAGCAATAAATATGCTACAAGAAAAAGGAGTGGTTTTCCAGAAACCTAGTAGCTCCAAGGACTTATACTATGTAAGGAACTGAGCTGTGGTTGCAAAGAAGTTTTGTGGTATGACTTTCATAATCAGTAAAAACAGTAAAAATATTGCAGAAATAGTAGAAATGTTTCAGAAAGAGAAGCTGGACATCCAGGTGCTCTCAGTTTACTCAGAAGTCTTTTCTGCAGCTTACTTCACTATTGGTTGTGCCTCTGTATCACCCACTGAGTTGTTCCAAGTTCTGTCTGTGTTCTCTCCTCTGATCCAGCCGAGCTCACTGAAACCTGGGGCCTGGGACAGTTCTCCTTATCGAAGTGGGTTCAGGCTTGCTGTTCTGCTGAGTCAGTCACCCTCTTTTGGGTCAAACTTAGTTGTATCATGTTCTTCACCCAACTCATGGATACTGCTAATAGTAGTAAAAATAATGCCTGAAGAGCTGACGCTCATTATTGGTCTTGGAGGCAGCATAAAATGCAGGGTGTAATTATGACAGTCTTAGAATACACCAGGGCATTGGATTGTTTTTCAACAGCAAGGCCAGTTTGTTCTTTTTTCTTCAGGTGACTGACCATGATAAGGAGCTGTTTAAAGTGACCCTTGATGTGATTAAAGAAGACTGTCGAAAACCCAGGCGTAAGTAGCAGAGTGATCGAGCTCTGATGAGCTGGTGCTGATATATTGATGACAATATCTCCTCCTGCTGCTGGATTGGAGAAGCTGCTTGTCCTCACCCTCGAACTGGAGGTTCATAGCTGTAGCTGGTGTAGCTAATCAGTATAGCTAAAAGCAGGAGTGCAGGAGCAGCTTCCTGTGAGCATGGAGAAAGAGCAGGTGTGCCCAGGAAACAAACCACTCCAATCTGAAATAAGAAGCCATTATCTTAGGTCTATATCTTTTGAGAATACTTGGATTTTGGGAGGAACTAAATGTAATGAAGTCAGGTCACCACCTAGCAGGTGTTGCCTTGCACTCTGGAGAAGTAGCAAATCTTGCTGGTTCAGTTTCTACAGGGGAGTTGACACAAAAGTGACCATGCAGAAGGGTGAAATCCCCGCCTCCTTTAAGTCAACAATAAAACTTGCTTAGGTCAGGATATTCTCTGGAGATTTTAAGATCAGGTAGAGCTCAGATGATTTTTCTTTGTAGTTAAGGATTTCAGTCGAACAAAGTCTATTTCTTTTCATATAATGTGCCTCAGGTGGCTACTAGAGTTATCCCTGTCCCTCAGTTGTGTCTTATTGCCACAGTGATAACTTGTGCTCGACTTGAATGTGTGCTAATTACACAGGTTCATTTCTACAGAGTGGCTTTCAGTTCATGGGATAGAAGGTGTCAGCAGGGATCACTTGCTGCTGGAGAGCAGCTGTTTGTGGGATAGGATGTGCTTTAGTACAGAATAAATGACTGACTGGAACATAAGGCATAAAATCTTAAATTTCTCGTATCCCTATACTATCGTAACTACAGTAGCACTTGCAGGACCTGGAGTTTGATGCTTATCCTGCAGTGAAAAAAAGGCCAAGTGAGGCAAAATCAAGTTTGAGTTTTAACTCTCTCTTAAGAAGTGTTACAATTGTAGACAAGGTGTTGGGAGAAGCGGTTACTGCTGGGCAAGCAGGTTAACATGGGCTTGTTTGCCTGAGGGTGTTTCAGTGCAACAAATTACTGTATTACATTGGTTTGTTGTCTTTCCTTTGCTCATTTTATACATCAGCTAGTTCTCCTGGTAACCTGCTTTTTTCATATAACTGTGCCCCTATCAAGGCCAGAACCTCTATACAGTTGACAGAGGCACTGGGTGACTGCCTCCTGTTTGTTCCCTTCTTGTGCATTGTCACACTGGTAAAGTACTCTGTGATCCATGAGAAGTTGGGAAGTTCTTTCGGTCAGGAAAGTCAACAGCAGAGAGTAATTTGTAGATCAGTCACAGAAAAGACTTTGAAGAGTCCTGAGTCCTCAAAGCCATGTTTTCCATAATAAGCAGTTTAAAATTAGCAACTGTTTTACAAACCCTCTTGTTCTCCTTGAAGCTTTCCCCCCACTTAGTTTCCTGCTGTGAAGAGGACAATTTCCAGGTCAGTGTCCCTTTGCTGGTTTCCAGAAGGACCATTTCCATGTCCTGGTCATTGGCAGTAGAAGCAAAGCCAAGAAGCTCCAAGGCAAAGCAGGCGGGCCCGGCGGGTGTTTGCTGTCGGTGGCTGATGCCGGGGCGCGGAGCTCGGCGCGGCTGCCGGCCCCCCTCTGCCGGCGGCAGCTCCCGGCTCCCGGGGACAAACAGCCCCGTGGGCATTCACCGCTAGGGCTTTTGCTTGGCTGTGGCAAGAAATTCCTACCTGTTTTCCTCCTACAGTGATAGTAATTTTCCATGACAAGAAGGATGATTTATGATAAATCAAACTCTTCTCTCCAATGAGTTAACTTCTCTGCCAGTTTTCCAGGCAACGCCTTGCCCCATTGCTGTAGTTGTGACACATTCCCAGGCCCAACCCAGCTGTCTGAAACTATTGTACAAATCAAAAAAAAAAAGTCTTGCATGCCTACTCAGAGCTGCACAAGCCCTGATCTGTAATGTGCCTACATGACAATCCTAGTCCTTGGCTCCACTTACAATTCCTGATTTAACTGCACTCATGAGAGACTACTGTGGGTCCATCTAGAAACTTAATATAGCCAGATAGCACATTTTGACTCCAGACTGAACTGCAAAATGGATTTGGATTTTGGGTTGTTTGTTTCTTTGTTTTATGAATTTGCTCTGTTTCTCGGTTTTATAAATTTTAGGCTTAGATCAGGTTGATGGTAGAGAGGACAAAAACCAGAACCACTTGAAGTTAAATTTAATATGTCAGAATGTACCCTGTGTGAGACATCTGCAGTGGGCAAATGGTAGTTGTCCTGTAACTCTGTCCCCTCTGATGTTGGTTGTCAGGCAGGACAGTTAATCACAGCCTGGCTTCCCTCAGCTGCTGGACAAAAGCAAGAACCCAGGATGTCAGTGAAAGAGAGGCAGGAGTGTTTTGGGGTTATTTAATCATTGTACACACCTGCAGCTACCCCAAAGTGCCATTTTCTGCCAGCATCCAGGGGAGAAGTACACATTGTACTGTTAGGTAACACTTGAGTCATTAATGTAATTCATTGAGATTTAAGTTACTCTAGATCAGGGATGGGCAATTTGACCTTCTTACGACAAACCTATGACAAATGCAAAGTGCAGCCACCCATTTTGTTTGCAACAGCAGTCACTATGATCAGGGAGAGGCATTGTTCTGTTCTCTGCAGTTATCTCTCCCAGGGTAGTGGACTCATTTTTGGCTATTGGCTACAAAGGTCTTTTTATCATGATGGATATTTCTGAGGAAGTATTTCTGCCTGATTCACAGCCTAATCAGAATTAGGCTGAACTGTTTATTTACCACTATCTACCAATGACTTTTCTCAGCAGGTTCTAAGGCAGCTCTGGGGCTCAGCAGATTCTAGAGTAGAGAATTAACTAAAAAAACAAAATCCAATTAAATAGAGGGCCTTCCCTGGCCTATGGCAGTTTCTCAATACCTTTATCAAACTTGCCTTGCATCATGTGAGCTAAGGAGAAGGATAATAATTTGTTCTGATACATCTGATTTGTGTCTGTTTTCAGAGAACTATGTCATGGACTTCAGCACTCAGGGAACTGGGAACTTGCAGTACTGATGATCCGCGGGTTACAGGCTGTGTTGGAGGAAATGATGATGGAACAGCTTCAAACAATGCTCCACCTGGCACAGAATAATGTGTGCAGCCATGAAGCACCTCTGTGCTTGCCCCTAGAAAAGGGGATCATTTAAATATTCTGTTCTCTTGTACATTGCAGGGCTAATTCCACTTAAAAGGAGCTAAAATCTGATACTGATGGTTCCGTGACTTTCTACTCCCGTAATTGTCTGAGCGGTCTGCAGGGTAGGGATGGGATGGCGTTGCGAGGTGAATGCAGTTGCAGTGCAGCAATTTTTCCACAAGATGCCAGCGTTGGGCCAGCGGTTACAGGCCCTGGCCACGCACCTCCCTGCAGTGCTAGAGGGTTGTGAAGTTGGGTCTCAGTAAAATTACTTTCATTTGGTTCCTTCTGAAGTTGCAAAAACTGGATGGGCTGCACCGGTGTACAGTGGAGGTATCCTTACGTTATTAAACTCCTCATCAAATTGTACTGAGCCTTGTATGTTAAGAGTTGGCAAGACTGAGATATCTTCCATCCTCATTACTACTGTTACAGCCTGACACTTCCCAGAAAAGTCACTGGGAACAGCTGATAATTGGAGAACTGTAGGCACATATAGAATCTCTTCTGAATATACACGTCTGTTTCAGTATCTAGGGCTCTGGGTTTTTTCATGATTGATCTGTATTATGATAGTTCAGAAGAGACAGACACATTTTCTTCTATGCCTGGCTGCATTTTCCTTTTTTTCTGCAGATGCTGAAAAAGGCTGTCATTTCCTTCATGTCCTGAGTTGTGTTCGGCAGAGCTACAGCCCCTCTCTGGCTGAAGTGGTGATGCACCGTGTCTTGGAACTACTGGAGAGCAACAGTGACGTTGTCAGCACTATGGAAGGATATTTTACAGTATTTTAAAGAGAAAAGATAAGAAAAGGAGGTTGAGAGACTGTGAGAAGCTGTCATTAGCTGGTATGATCTAGACAGGGATAAAAAAAGCCCTTTGATTCTCCAAATGCTATTTTTGTCCAGCTTCAGAGAAATTGTTCAAATACTTGTTCTAATATTCTTGCTGACTTCCTTGCTATTCTAGTGAAAGTGGTATCAAACTGATTCTGGACATTCTAATCTAGCAGGGGAACTGGAAAAGGAACTGTGCTCTTTCCTAGGAGTAGGATGAAACACTGACCATCCTCACATCTGCATCCAGTGGGCCTAAGGAAAAGTCACTGCTAAAGATCATTGTTTACAGTAGTGGTCATCTCAGGAGATATTTTTCTGGCTTAAAGACTGATTTGTGAGCTTTCATATGGTAATAGCTGTGGATCTTTCTTTTTATGTGAGCTTCATAACACCTAGAGAAAGGACACACAAACAGAAGGATTTGCCTGTCCTTCCTGGCAGTGCTGGTCTATCTTTGTGAATATGTATTCCTCAACTGGACAGCTTTCCACTACTAAAGCAATCCTCACCATTCTCTGTAAAGTAATATTCAGGAATGGGGTCCTGCATCCCTTCCCCATCCCACAAGCTTGCCCACTGGTTGCCAAGCATGTCTGCATTCCTCTGCATTCCCATCTGTGCTACTGATGCCTGTTGTTGCAGTTTCTCTTCAGACCAAAATTCTCAAAATCAGCTACTGTTTTGCTGTTTTGGTTGCTTCCTACATCACAAATAGTAAAGCATAAATTAGATGCTTTGGAAAAGAAAATACAGAAGCCAATGAGACCCACTGTAATCTCCTCTGCCTGTTGCTTTTTGTGTCTTTTGTTCTTTGTCACTTTCCTGGTAAAATACTGCCCATATCTGTGCTTGCAGAAGAACACAAGGCATAGATGAAACAACTTTGGCCTAAAGAAGGTTACCATGCAAGATGTTTGATCTGGAATAATTATAACTCTGTTATGTGCAACAGTTAAAAAGCAAACTTGTTCAATATTTATCCTTAGAGAGGGCTTGGTGCTGCAGAGGCTTGTCTGTTTAATTAATCTGTTTAATTAATCTGTTTAATTTATGGTGTGGAGGTGAGACCTTTAACTTGAAAAGAGTACAAAAGATTGAATTTATCCTTCTTTCCTCTGTACCTTCCCTGTAACAGTTGAAACAGCAGACTCCCAGGAGGCAGCTGTAGTGGTAAAGCCCTATAAGGATTGACATAGCAGGGAAAAATAAACCACATGCATGAGGAAAGCCAGTGAGTAGCCCCATGTGTGCCAGATCTCTGGTTTGTTATATTATCTGCCTCACTCCAAGCCCTGACTGCAGTGAGATATAGGCTAAGAGAAAGGCATGACAAAATATTTGGCATTTGCATTCAGAGGCCCGTGGAAAACTCTGGCCTTAAAGAGAAGGTAAGTTTGTTCATAGTAGAGAACTGTGTATGAATCACTCACTTGCTGTGAATTCCCTACTTGCTGCAGGACTCAATAGTTGGTTTCCTCACAGATTTCCCTACTCCTCACATTGCTGCTCTGCTCTGAGTCAGGTACCTTCTAGTCAGATTTTACTGTGTGCCCTGGACAGGTGCTGAAGGGATGTACCTGTGCAGAAGGAAATAGAAGAGGATTAAGGAAGTGTTGGAGAGTGTTTGTTCCCCACTCCCTCCCCACACCCTGAATATTTCTGTAAATCAGGGAAGGAAGGCAGATTCTGAGTGAAGTGGGACTGAGGGGAATTGAAACTTTAATTTATGCCTATGAGAAGTTCTCGTTGGCCACTGGGGAGATTTGCTTTTTAAATTCCTGCTCTGATTGTTGATCAGTTTGAAAACAAGGCTATCTATGGAAGAAATATCTTGGAATATTGATTCCTAAATTCAAATTCACTTCAGGAATTGCCCACAATTGAGCAGTACATATGGTTAAGTTGCTAATTTGGCATTAATTTGAAGATACTTTAAAGGAAAGTGTGAGATGTTTCAGACCATTTGGAAGAGCATAGCATCTAATTTAAGACTGTCTTGGCCATTTTCTTGAAATGTTCTGTATTAGCAGAAGCTTATTTTGCTGGGAAAGGGTTAAAGGAACAGTACTAGCTCTGTGGGAAAGGTGATCTCTCTTAAGTTAGAAGAAAGACCCTCGTTCTCCTGAGGATGACAGCTGAGTGTGTGGGCTGGATGAGTTCGGGGAGAAAAAGAGAGTCTGGAGATAATGTTGCTCTTTAGGATCTCTTTAAAATAAATTCATACCAAAATAGGATTACATCTTTGGGCTTTGCAGTTTGTATAGTTACACATGCAAATTCTGTTGCCTCCAACTCTGAGGCTGCACTTACTGTGTTTTAGATGTGTTTCTTTGTGTAAAGTTTGCCTAAAATCCCTGTCCACTGATTTTCTGTGCTTGGAGGTAGAAAGGGCAGACACTTGTGTCTGCATCAATCCTGCCTCTGTTGCAGTTCAAAAGCACTGAACAACTGCAAAGCCTTGGAGGTGAGGTGGAAGGAACTTATCTCAGGAAACACAGGGAAGTTGTTCTGCAAAGAACTGTTCCCTGGAAATGTTTAAGTTGATCCTTGCTGGGAGTGCTTGACTCTTGTGATGGAGGGTGTGTTCTGATGGTGTTGGTTCCCCAAGAACAGGAAAAAGGGATTTTTCTCAGATGAGTTGTCTCAGAGAAATAGGATGAATAAACACAAGGGAGCCTATAGTTTTTACAAGAGTGAAAGGTTAAATCAAAGTTAATGGAGGAGCCTAGATTTACACAGATTCTGACTGTCTCTACAGAATAGTTGTGTCTTAAGCTTGCATGCTTTCTTTTTTCCACAGTAGCCACCCAGGCCCGGTTAACACTCTGGTTGAGAGCATTCCCTCTTGCACCTCCAGGGAATATAACATGCATATGCCTGCACAGCAGTACCCCGAGGAGCTGTGGGAGCACAGAGCTCTCTGTAGGCTGATTTTCCCATTCCCTCAGTATCTCTACAGTGTGCTTCTGTGACAGCAGTCTAGACATACCATGTTGGTATAAGTCACCTTTATGTAAGTCAAACTACACACACTAGGGCTTTTACTGCAAGTAAACTGTCTCTCTGTTTAAAGATCATATCCTTAACCAACAGAGTCATATCATGCACACTGTTAAAATTCTTAGACCACACCTACAAAATATTGTGCAGAGCATTCAGTGAAAGCATGCTTTCTTGTTTTGTTTAATTTGAAAACTCGTTAGGCAACACAATTATTACTGGTTTATTAAAGGACTCAGAAGGTGGCACTTGAATGTAAAACTGACAAGTGAGAATTCATGTTGTAGAACTGCTTCATGGCCAGTTCCAGTTTCCATAGCAACAGTTACGGCAGTAAAAGGTAGGCAAGGAAAATGGAAATTTTAAAAGCAGTCAGCATTTCTATGTTACCTTAGAAAGGTAAATTTCCATAGAAATGCAGCACCTGAGAACAAAAATTACCTAAGAATCTCAATATTCCATTCCAGCAAAATGCACAGGGATTGCTTTTCTGATGAGGAAACCAAGGAACAGCTTTACCTTCAGTACCTGCCCTCTGCTTACATGAGAGAAAAGATGAGGTTGCTTCAGACCTCAGTTTCCCCCTTTGGTAAATTGGAGATAATACAGCTCCCTGTGTAGGGCATAAGCCTAATTTTTATTTTTGTAATCCTAGTCATTAAAAGCTCTATGGGAGCTATTGGAGAAGATCTCTATGGCTGTGTGGGAGAGAGTGAATGGATAGATGCTGGAGTAGGATTTAGAAAAAGTTGCTCTTCTAATAGTACTGATAGCTTTATATTTTTCTGCCTCTCTTTCCACACATATTGCTTTGCTTGTCTTGTCATCTTTTTCTCCAAGGCCTATGAGGCAATGAAGGTCTCCCTGGTTTTATTTGTGTCATATTTTTCCTGGAATCTTATTTCCTCTTACGACTTCTTAGATGATTTCATAAAAATAGAAATCCAGGTAAATGAGTTCTGCCTATTCTAGTTCTGAAATCTTTGGATTATTAGTTTGGATCCATGAGGGCATGCATTTTACACAACCTGCCTGGGAAATGAAGCTTTACTTTCAAAATAATAAATGACAAAGTTAAATACCGGCTACATGACTAAAAGCTGTTACTGTTTTGGATCTGTGTAAATTTATGTACTCCAGTGCTGAACACCATAAATAAGAGTTGCTAATTCATTATTCAAAGTGGGAATTCATCAATGAGCAGCCAGCGAGGCATGGAGCCACACAGAGAATTACAAGACAAAGTACTGGAAATCTGTTTGTCAAAGAAATGCAGTTTGGTTTACTTTGAAAGTAAGCTGATCCTGTGGGGAAAAGATATGCCCAGCAAAGATTTGTATCTTTTTACTTACCTCTAAATGGGAAGGGAGCAAGTTCAGATCCCATGGGCAACCTGAATTTTGAAACTTCCTGTCAGTGCAGTGCTATGTTCTTTATTGCTGTCTTTCAGCGCAGTCTCCAGTCCTCCTGCCCCAACCCTCCAGGCTAGAGCAAAAAAAAGTTCAGCCACAAAGATAAAAGAATAGTTAAAATAATTGGTTACCATCCTCCAGGAGTCCCAGCATTAGAGCAACATTTTTGTGCAACCTTGTAGGCAGCAGGGAAATGCTGAGCCAAGGATCTTGGGTTTCATTCCCAGCAATATACCCTGCCAGGCACAGAGACTTCCCCCCTAATTTCTTTCATCTATTCCTGAACTCCACTCTCCCCTCTGACTCGTTTCTCTGGCCCTTCATTTCATTCAGTCACAGATCCTGTCAAAATCCCTCTCTCTATTTTGTTCCCTTTATCTTTCCAAACTCAAATATCCTTGTCAGCATCTGGCAATTGAAACTTTCAGATTAACCCCCTTGCCTGACTGACCTGGCACTGTTCACAGCCAGTTCTGATTCCAGCAGGCTTTCCTTTGCTCCTTGTCTAGGCCCAGAAGAGGCAATTTTCTTCCCAGTGTAGTTTGCAGCAGGAAAGAGCAGCAATTTCAGGAAAACAAGGTTCTTTCCACCCCACCCTCCTGAAGGTTCAGGAGCACCCTAAACATTCTAGTGGTGGTTTTTTTGCAGATATCCAAGTACAAAAAAATTGTAACTGAAAAAAGAGTCGTGTCTTGCCCAAACCTAAACAAGCAGAAGTCACGCCCCTGATAGAAGCTGACTCCTGCTGCTACTTTCATGTCCTTGCAGATCTCATTGCAGACATGATCTGTAAAGTTGATGTGGACTTCTAGCTTGTGTGTCTCCCAGTTAGTGTGTCTCTTTTTAGTCTGTTCTTTTTCTGACAAATTTTGACTCTATTCTGATGTGATTACACTGTGTCTGGGCATTTGTCAATCTCTGTCCCACCCCCCAAGTGACTTTGGCTAGTTAAGAGATGTGAAGGACCTTGAACTGTTATGGTCCAGCACATTTTTAGGAAATGGATGCACTGATAGAAGAGAGAAGCCCAAATCAGAGCCTCCTTCAAAGGGAAGGAACAACACCAGAGAAACCACACATGAGACTGTCCCAAAGAACCTGTTCCTGTAACTTAAGCTGCCACAAGAAGTACTTGTTCTGCAAGTGCTCTTTTAAGAAATGATTGGACAGATTATGCAGAAGTTTCCTCACAGAGATTGCCCTGAGACAGTCATGATGGCAAACTGCAAATCCATTAAAATCTGGTTAAGCTGTATTGGGGTACAAAGTGGAGCAACTGATTGTTAATGATGCCACCAGCCCATTTCCACTAATATCTTTTAATGTGCAATGGGGCCTATACTAATCTAGTCACAGCAATTTACAAGTTGAAACCAGCCCAGATTAATAAAATTGCCTGAGAATAACACAGCCAGGAATTTGCCAGTGAAAGAAATAACCTAAAGGAACGATTTTCAGTAAGTGTTAACTACTGAACACTGCAGTGCCAATTAACCTGGCACAACATGTCCTACAGCTCTTGTTTTAGCTTGCTTTTTTGTTATTCACTGGAAGAAGGCACGCTCCTTCCCTACCAGCTAGAACTGGAGCTCTCTGCCACCTTCACATCACTCTGCTGGGAACAAGGTGAGATAAATAGCAAATGTATGTCACTCCATAGCAACATGATTAAATGCAGTATGTGCCAAGTCTGTTATTAGCCTGGAAAGTTCATGGTTCCTCCCAGGAGTGGAGACTTCAGCCAAATATTACAGTGATATTTGGAAATAGGAGGGAGGAATCTATTCCCTCAAATGTCTTCCCCAACAATGGAGTCCTGCAAGTCCTGCAGGTGTAATAGATTCTAACATGTGCTCTTCTTGGCAAGGAACGAAGGTGGTACAGAAATGAAAAGAGTGCTTGGAGCTGGGTTTTTCTCTTGTTGACAATATTGGTCATTTGCTTTGAGAGTGTAGGGGCTGTCCTTGTGTTCATGTAAAACTCCTCTTTGCTCTATTGTCCACAAAAAAACCTCTGAGCTGTAACAAGCCAGCTGGTGTTCTGAACTACTGCCTACACTCCGACTAATCTCTCTCATTGTTTTCTGTCCTCACCTTATCTTTTTTCCTCCAATAAAAATCTCTTGAACTTAATTCCTGATTTAAAGAAGTTATGGTCCCTGTCCTCCTGTGAGTACAGTGATCCAGGACAAACATAACGAGCAAACTGATATAGAGAAGAGCTTTTGATGGAACACTGAATGTAGGGAAGGATGAGAAATACAGAGGAAGCTGAAGGAGAAGGATTTAGCACAAAGACATTTGAAATGGGTCCTACTGAAAAAGGCTAAAGAAATAATTGCCTTATGATGCTGTTGACATCTGTTTCAGAACAGGCAGCAGGTGTTGCATGTAATGAAAGCGAGGACTTGTACTGTTTTATTTTCTGCAATTAGAAAGCAGGGAAGGAAATGATGTCAGGAAAAATGGAGTAAGAGAACATTTAGCATAAACAGCTGGGCAAATTTACATAGAGCACAGCAGTATTTATATGCTCTTCCTCTGCCTTTCTTACACTATCCTTGAACAGGTCTGTTCTGCAGAGTATTTTGTCCTTCCTAAATGATCAATGCCTTGGGTGCTCAAAGTTAGATGCTAAAGTGAAAGTTGGCCACCAACATGCCTTTGAGGACCAAGATGTTCAGGATAATGTAATTATCACACAAATGTTGTCATGAACTGACGAGAGTGATCCTGAAGGTAAAGCTTGCCCTTGTCTCACAGGTGGTTTGTGTGCCTCAGTCACCAGAAAAGTGGCTGAAAAAGAGTCCATTAGTGAAATTAGGTTCTTTAGACTTGCATTCCTGCTGCTGCATGGCCAGGGCTTAACACATGTCTGGATCCAAAGAAATGCCTGAAATTATGTGGAAGCTGTGTCCACTGCTCCAAGCTGAAAAGCACACCTACATCAGGCCCTGCTAGAGAAACTGTAACCTCACTTTCCACAGGACATTTTTTGTTTTGGGATGATCTCATTTCTTGTTACGAGCAGTTAACATCCTACAGGGCATTTTATTTTTTAAGCATCTCCACTGTGCTATGAAGTCCAACCCCAGTCTAATGACTAGGGAAAAAACCAAACTCTTTGTGTCTACCCATGGGATGATGTTGCTGTTGAGGAGATCCAAAAGTGCTCTTCCTACAGAAGTCTCTCATTTGGGAAAACTTTGCTTTTGCATGAAGGTAACAAAACAAAAAGTTAAAGCACTCCACTGCTGACTGGCAGAGGTTGGATGTTACAGATTCTTTCAGTGCCAACCTTGTGTGCTCATCACCTGTGTTCAAACTGCAGTTCCACAAGCAACTTTTCATAAGGTTTTATTTGTACATTTTTATAGTTCACAGTCTGTCAGTCAAATGTTTTCTGGCTTGGATATTGGCAGATAAATTCTTCTACTTTCTCTAGGGACTGTGCAGCCAAATAAAATTTCTGTTTGGTTTCAGAAAGGGTTGAATGAGTAAAAATAGTGAACAAACAAATTCAGATTTCAAAAGGAGTTGTTGGAAATTTTAAATCTCAGTGTCCATATATATATACATAGAGGTAACATGGGAAGAAAATGCAAAGACAGACTATTTCTTCCTAGACTGTCTTTATTTTAACAAGCCCATGTTTTCAATAATGGAGATTATCTCTCTTTTTTTGGAGAGGATAAGGCAGAAACCAGTCTCAAAATGTGCTATTTTGAGAACAGTGAGTGTGCTGAAGTGAGGGATAGCATCCAGGAAGAAACCTGAGGAATCCCAATCCAAACCAGTGATCTGTTTGGTAAACTTCAGCTGTCTCAAACGTAAGCCTGACATGTATATCATAAATAAAGTGTGGCTTGGGCTTGCTTTATTTTTTCAAGCACTTCAAGAGATATCTACAAAGCCTCTGTAAAAATGGAAAAGTACAAGGTGTACATGGATGAAAAGCAGTGCAATGTGCTGCTACCACCCTAATCACCATGCAAGGCACATACCACAGTGGGAAATCCTTCATCCACAACTGCTAAGAGAGGACTGAAAAATAACATTAGTCATGAAAGGGTTAACTGTAAGATAGCTGCTTCAAGGAAAGGATAATCTATAATTTAAGTCCAGAGGGTGAAGCAGCTCTTTCATAATGTAAGTAAAAGCTGTTATGCCATTGGAAAAGCATGTACAGTGCCTGCAGAAGGAATGATTATTCTGGTTTTTCCATTATACCAGATTGCACAGAGGGGCTGACAAAGCAGCACTCTCTGCTGAGGAGGCTGGGAGGGGAAGGGGCACGAAGATACTGTGCTAGAGGAGGGGGGACTTGCTCTGCCAGCACTGCTGCTGGTTCCTTCAGCTGCCTTCTACCATATTAGCTGGGCCTATTTATCTCCAGAGTGAATTTCATTTGAAGGGCTTTTGAATTGGCTTTTAAAAAAATAAGAAAAAAAAGATCACACCGTGCTCTGTTTTGGAGTTTGAGCTTTGAATGCCAGACAGGCTCAACCATTCCTGTCATTCCTATCAAAAGCCATGTATGCTGAAACACTGAAGTGGAAGGGCTGCATGGAAAGCAGCCTTTTTAAGAAGCTGAGGCTTTGTAAGTACAGAAGCTGAGATGGGAGTGTAACAAAGGCTCTGTGTTTTGCTGTTGCACATCAGAGCCAATAAAACCCTAAGGGGCACATCTCTAGTACCATGTCTAGCAGATTATGCATGCAACTCCAGTTGCCAGTAATGAGTTGTGTGGCTAATCTGTCATGCACAGCACTGCACAGTTCCCCTTCCCCCAAGGGGCTGAGCTCATGGCATTTTACTTCCCCCTCTAGGTTGCTGAACACCATTAGAGTCTCTTCAGTTAGTGGGACAGGAAAACACTGTGTTCCACCTGGCTGCCCAGCCAGAAAACAGAAAGGAAAATCATCTTTAACAACAACTTCAGCCACCACAGACAGAGCTGTTGGACCCCAGCATGGTTAACATCCAGGGGCAGTTACCTATGTACAGTGACATGCCATGAATTAATAAGAGGCATTAGAAATGGCCCTCCCTGAGCACAGAAAAGCCTGTCCCTTGTTTTATTTTCTCACTGATTTAACGATCCAAGTGTTTTCAATTTACAACTCAAATGCTTATTTACAAAAAATTTGCCAGCATGACAGAGTCCTCTTGAAATATGAAAACTCAAGTCATGCTCCAGCTCTGACAACATCACACACACACATTCTGTCACGCATCAGCTTTTGCTGTAATTGGAGCAGAGTCCAAGCTGCCAGGCTGTAGCTGCACCAGGTCTGTGAGGCTAATGTGATTACCTGCTTGTTCAAAAAAAATGAAAGTAGAATCTTTGCCCAAATACCCACTTAGCAAAAGAGTAGAAAAAAGCTTTTAAAAATAGCTGGTTTATTTCAACCTTCAGAAGCTGAATTTCCCAGGTTGTTGCACAGGTGAATTTTATCAGAAGCATGAGTCTTTGTAGGTGAGTTATTAAATCAGCAGTTAATACTTACATGAGTTAAAATTGTTATAATAGCAGTGATATTCCCATGCAATGATAGGACTTCGGTAATGTGGGCTTTAAGAAAAAAAGAAATGTAAATACTAGGAGTTTAAGCACTAAAATCTCCAGAGTTAGTTATTTTCCTCCAAATTCAGTGTCTCAGCCCTGTGTTCATGGCCCTGGCCAGGTGCAGGCTGTTGTGCACGTGGGGCTGGGCAGGCACCCGGCCTGCCGGGCTCCTCTCTGCCTACCCAGGCTCGCTTTCAGCCCCAGCAGCCCAAGCCCGGCTCTCCAACACAAGGCTGCAAGTGCCGGCAGCTTCAATTTCCCAGCTGCTGCCTAAGACAGGAGCAGATTTTCCCAAGCCTGCAGCATAATAAGGGGTTTTTGTTGTTTTTCTGCCAGCTTTGCAATACTTGGAGATTGGACTCCCACTAGACTGGGTGTTGTACATGTTTTAAAAGAACTATCCATGCCCCTGGCAACACACATTTTTCCTACATGCATGGACAGATGCAGCCAGCGAACAAGGAGAGCAGGAGGTGGCTGTGAGCACAAACCCGTCAGGTGGTGGAGGAGGAGGGGGACAGAGGTACAAAGGCTGGCCAGGCTTCACAGGTGGGACAGGTTGTCTGCAGCAGAGGAGAATTAAATTGTGTTGAATAGATGGAGGGTGAACAGTGGAGCAGATGCAGTGAAACAGCGAGGCAGACACCAAAGGGACACAAACCCCAAGGCACTGGTCTCAGGTTTGGTTGAAAATAGAAGCTCCTTCCGTACAAGAGCAGATGAGCAGAGTATCAGTAAAAAGATGCCAATTAGTAAAAATGTCAGGAAGATGGGGCAGGGTGTTTGGAGAATGATGTATTTCGTCTCTCCCTCACAATGACATGTTTTGAAAGCCGTTTTAAAACAAATCCTGAGTGTTTTCAACAATGGAGAGGACCCTTTATTTATTTATTATTTTTTTGGGGCAGGGTGATAGGAGAAGAGGATGGAATGTGTGATTTATATTGATATGGTTCACAGGGAAGAGGCATCCAAGACCTAAAAGACCAGCCACATCAGGAATAATTTTATCAATGGGTTATTTGAATATTTACATTTTGAAGAAAGAATCTTCTTTGTTTGCTCTACGCACCAGGGACTTCTTGGCCAGTCTAAACAGCAAAGGTTTCTAACATAAATAATTGTTCTTCTGCCTTGTGTCCTGCATGAGGATTAGAGGTGGGAAGTCCCTCAAAGAAGATAGCAGG
The DNA here is from genome assembly GCA_013397295.1 of Polioptila caerulea. Taxonomy (NCBI): domain Eukaryota; kingdom Metazoa; phylum Chordata; class Aves; order Passeriformes; family Certhiidae; genus Polioptila; species Polioptila caerulea. The sequence goes on from VYXF01012754.1 coordinate 1,213,103, forward strand.
GTGCCTTGAAGAAAATAAGCCTCAAAAGTGCCAGTGGAAGCAGGTACATGAGGTTTTCCCCTCTGTCAACCTCGTTGTCTCATGTGTACCTGTGCATCTCCTGGGGTGGGATGGTGGGAGCATTTTATGTCAGGTCATTTATTTTAGTAAACCGTGTATATTAGCTGAGGAGGGAGGAGAAAAAGGCTGGCTCAGAGCATCTGTCCTTGTCACTATGCCAGCAGATACCTGGTTCCCACCTGGCAGTAGTTGATATCTTGTGCACTGATGGCACTGCTCCTGTTTTGTTCTGGTTTTTCTTCCTTTCCCCCCCCTCCCCCTTAAGCTGCTTGTGGAAACCTGCTATGTTTTGAAAATAGCCACTTATCAAAGGCAGCCTTCTGGCCCAAATACCTAAAGCTTTGTGACTCTTATGTCTGTCTCATGATTATTGTTTCAGGGCCAGTAACATTGTAAAAGTTCTGATTCAGAAATTGTGCCTGGAGCACGTCAAAGGAAATCACATTGAGATGGACTGTTCTGACTGCAAATGAGAAACTTACTTTGCCAGGAGCTGGTCCTCTTTGCACTCTTGGGCTGGGAGGTCTTGAGCTGGCAGTAGCACTCTGGAATCCTACTGGAAAATCTGCACGGGCTGCTATTCAAGAGACTTCAGAGGAACGAGAGATCTTATTAACTTCAGTTAATTTGGTGAATAGCTAATGAATGTCATAAAACAAGCTGAGGGCTGGAAGATCATATTCAAGTTCCCATTTCTGACGTAACTTTAAAATAATCATATGCAAAGTAACGATGAATTATTTAAAAGGAAAAAAAACAACACTTGAAATTTCTGGGGCAAACTCTTCTTGGAGCAGGACTGAGGAAGATCATATCCATTTACCTGTGCATGTATATACAAATGGGTTTATAGCTCTACAAATGGGTTTATAGCTCTAAAAGTCCCCATAATAGAGGGTCTGTGATCCTCGTCCAGCTGTGATGCCTGTGTGTCCCTGAGGGACAGGGCAGCGGGGACCTTCCCGAGCGGTGGCCGGCCTTGAGCTCCCAGCGGGAGCCTGGTGGGAGCGGGCTGGGCCCTGCACTCGGGGCGGTGTTTCGGACCCTTTCGGCGGGGAGGGCCGGCACCGGGGCACGCCGCGCTCCCCCTGCCCCGGGCTCTCCTCGGGGCCGGGCCGCGGGGGCTCCGCAGAGACCGCGGGCTCTACCCGGGCCCGGGGGCAGCCGCCCGCCCCCT
>VYXF01012754.1:1214433-1252961 GCA_013397295.1 Polioptila caerulea
GAGCCGTCCCTCGCCTCCCCGTGGGCGAGACGCCGGCCCCAGGTGAGGTTCCCGCGGGGCTCCCCGCGGCCTCTCGCTGTGGGTGCGCCGGGGTGCGACTCTTCTTCCTCGCCCTCTTTCACCCCGTTTGGTTCTTGGCTCGTTTTAATGTTACAATTCTGAAGTTTCTTTCCCCTCGGAAGGTGGATCTTCCCTTCTTCCTCGCTAGTCCCAGGGCAGGGCAGGTCTCCCGGCTCCCCAGGCTGTCCCTGTCCTGGCCAGGGTGCTCGGTGGGGAGCGGAGCAAGGTTCGGCTGCGGCGGGGTTGGGCAGCCGGCGGTGCTGAGCGCATCTTTGCCCGTTCTCATCCCGAAGTTGCATTCAGACCTGGCTGCATGCTTACCAAGGCAGACTCAGCGTTTGGATCTCTTTTATCTCTCTTTCACCTTCTCCCTTTCACACCTTACTGCCAATAGCACAGCATTAGAGGAGAGTTTTTAACAATTTTCCCGGAGTCTTGTGTTGCAGCCTGTCATGTGGAGGTGTCTTTGCCTGAAGGAGTTTGCAGCATATAGCCAGTATCTTTTCCCTCTCCACTTAAGTAGAGAAGTATCTTTTTTCCCCCTCTCTGTCTGTTTCTGGGTTTTAGTTGCACCAAATCCTTTAACTGTTTCTCAAGACACAACACGTATTTTAAAACACAGAAAGTTGGATTTTGTCTATAGAGAAGATAAGTCTTCCAGCTTTGGTAAGGAAAAGCCTGAGGGGGTATTGCATCTGGTGTGAAATTGCTCTGAGTATACTGTGTTTCCTGGCATTGTGTGTCTGCCAGATTTTTCCAGAGCTGATCAGCAGTTGAATGGATTGTTGAAAAGATAAGGCCAAAGATTGGACTTAAACCTTTATATTAGTGTTGCATATCACTGAGCTTTTTCCTCTGAGGCTTAAACCATAATCCATTTTAAGGCTAGAGGGCACTATCTTGCTGGGAGATGCAGACTTGTAAAGCTGAAGCTCTCATCTACCATGGAATTAAGCATCTTGTGCCCAATTCATAGGACTGCAAGTTTTAGGTCTTACATCCTCTCAGATTGCAGCTAGATCTGAGATATATGCACTCACTGCTTCCAGGTGGGAAAGGCTGCTTTAGTTTTTGCAGGCTCTGCTATGGACTGTGGCTGACACAGCTGCAGGGTGTTATCTCACATGAAAGGTGGTGGCAATTCAGCATCAAAGTACATCTGCCAAGCACCAAAATATACAAAAGAACTGCTAACCACATCTTCCAAGAGATTCCCATTTCTTCCAGTCTCTTGGATTGCTGAGAGAAATTGACACTGTTCATTTCTTGTTTGCTGGAAAATGACCAGAAAACAAAGATTTAAACCCTGTGTTTACAGGATTTGAAAGAAAATATTTCCTGTTTACCCGTAACACACATCTTTTTCCTTGATGATCATTGTCATTCATTTTAATAAACAGTAACCTTGACTGTTCCAAGAAGTTCTCTTTAATGCTTCTAGTGGCAAATTTGTTTCTTTCCCTTCACCCTTCTCACTGTACACCTTTACTAATACTGTCTTCTGTACAACAGTTCCACACCTCTGTGTGTCTAGTTGTCAGCCAAAACCCCACAAACTGAATGGTTTGTTTGTGTGATTAATGGTGTGTTTGCCTTTTGTCCCACTCAGTTTCCATTTGTGGCTGTACAGTATTAAGCACAATGGGGTCATCTGGCTTTGGTTTGAGTAGGTCACTGAGGGTGAACCCATGCTTTCAAAGAATTGTAATTCCCTGGGTCTGGCCCATTGGTTGCTGTTACTTTGGTTCTGTTTTTTGTATTTTTTTTTTAACATGAAACAACTATTTTCTTTTAAGATTAACATAAGCATCACTTAGAATTTAGCTCACTCCATTGCCTGTGGATAGTTTGGAGAGTGAAAGCCTTATGCTCTTTGCCCTATGTGGCTTTGAAATATCAAAAAGCTTTTTTATCTCCAGCCTCCATAAATGTCTTCATGCCAAGCCTTCAGGCCATGCAAACGTGCCTTGGCATCAGATTATCGATGTGTTTCTCTGATGGATGGTGACCTAAGTATGCAGGTGTTTTAACATGACTCTCTCTCCTTTTAATTGTGATCTTTCAGGATCATAGTGGAACCTGGAGAGATGAAGGCACACCTTAGGCATTGTGAACATGTGGAGAGGGCTAAATGTGAGTAGCACATAAGCCTCTGCACTGCTTGGCTTAGCTGCCAGAATCCTTGCCTGGAGCAGGTGTCTTTCACGACATGAGCACAGCTTTTGTGGCCTTGACTCAAGAAAGTTAAAGAAAGAAGACATCTTTTCATATCCTCTGCTATGATCTCGTGTGTGTGAAACTTCTGAAGAGTTTAAACACCTCATTGGAAGTTGAATAGGGCTCTGCCTGTGGGAATAGATTAAAATCTTGGCTCCAGTGCTACTTGATAGGAACCCAGACAGCTCTCTACCCTCTTCTGGGAAATCTGTACTATGGACAGAGTCTGCAGTGCTTCCCTCTGCATCCCTGTCAGCAACTGGGTAGCACAACACCACCTGGCTGGCTGGGGACCCTGGCTGGCAGCATGTGAAAGGATAAACAGAATGCTGGATCAATAACCACATGCCTCTTGTATGCTATATCCCCAGCACAAGCTACTGCTGGTCTTAGAGCTTTTGATTTTCCATATTAATTTCCTCTTTCTCCATACTGATGATCTTTTAAAAATTGATTTGCACTTGATAATACTTTAAAAAATCTTAAATCTCCTTGTTTCCCCCTTCCCTTTTAACAAGAACAATGTCAGGAAGGTCAAGTCTGGGTTGGTTGGAAAGACCCCTGGTGCAACAGGGGCCACACATTGGCTGAGCAGTGCTGCAGTGAAGCTGGGTGGATTAGGACAGTGCAGTTAATGGTTGAAGGTGCCAGTTAATCATTCTGAAGAGAAAAAGCTGGTAGCAAAATCCAAATCCCTTTTCTGGCCCCTGCTAAGCATTAAACAGTCAGAAATCCTGTTTTCTCAGATGATGAGGTTTGATCTGTTTGTGGGGTAGCTCCTCTGGCTTTTTGTCTGAAATTGTGATTGTCTGAACTAAGCATGAAATGATCCCATACCAGAAGTGTATTCTGTATTTAAAAGGATCCACTGTTGATGCTTACCTCCTTCAGCCATCCATTGTGGAGCTTGTAGAGGACACCTCCCCTCCCCTTCCTCTACTCCCAGGTTATCTTTAGGCAGATAGTTTACCCTTTTATCCAAATGTCTGTCTCCTTTAGCAGCCCTGCAGGGAGCCTCTGCCTACCAGATGTGCTTGATCTTGCTCCCAGGGAGATGAGATTGGGTTAGCACCTTCACCTGTTCACTGCTTTGCAGACCTGGGTGATGGCAAGCATGCATTAGCAGCCAGATGAACAGGATCCCCCACCCCCTCTCTTACCCCTTGCTTTTCTGCTGAGGCCTGAGCCATTACTGATGTGCATTATCTCACCAGACATTTATATGCTTGAGGTCATTTCTGAGGTCTCTTAAGTGTGCCTGTGTTATCCCAAGGGCAGGGATGGATACATCAGTAGAGATTTTCACTTTCAGCACTGCTCTACTCCTGTTGCAGTTGGGCTTTGTGTGTTTTTCAGCTTTGTCCAGCATCGAAGTAAGGTAAAATGCTCTTGGCTTACAAGTGGCTGCTGTGCCTCCTTCCAGTTAGACTGAGGTGCATTGCTGATTTCAGTCATCTGGGATGCCTGTATCCTGTCCCAGTTCTTCCCCAGGGTAATTGTTTCCTAATGCCACCTCTAAATGCCTCGAGGTCTCTTGTAGGAATGTCTCTGCTGCAGGGATATGGTTGCTAACCTCCTCGGGGTACTGGCATTGCTGACTTACAAGGGATTGGGTTCTGCTGTGTGGGGTTTCAGCACGGCTCCCAGGGGAATGTGAGTGTGCTTGTCACAAATGACCTGTTGTAAAATGTCAGCATGCTTTGAAGAAAAATCTTGTACTGCTAGAGTCAAGCTCGGCTCCTTGTTTCTTGGCTGCTCCTGCTTTTACTGCTCAGACTCGAGCAACTCCAATGCGATCAGGCATCTTCCTGGCTTTATTCTCTTTGTTCCAGTCTGCTGGTTATACAGTGGCCAGCACTGATGGGGAGAGTCTGGACATGGTTTAGTGGCAAGGATCTTTGTTCCTGTGTTAGTATACCTTGGAGAAGGAATTGCTACCCTGGGAGAAGGAGCTGCATTCCCCCTGCTTGGCTCATCAAATGAGTTGTGCAGCGGAACTCGAGGCTGCTTCAACGAAGTCAGGGAGCCCTGTGGATCAAGGAGCACTCCCAGTTCTTTCTTCCAGCAGAGCTTTGGGCTGGTAACATTCAGCCAAGAGACAGTGGTATCTAAATTCAACAGTTTGCAAAGCAAATGGCTGTCTCCAGCCTTTGGAACAGATTACCTATCAATGGAGAGACAAGGCAGTTGTCCTGATGTGTGATGGTCAGGGCAGGATGAAATAATCCGGAGGCTTTATGTCCCAGCAGGCTGCCTGCACTGGCTCCCCTGTGGTTGAGTGTGCTGGGAGGGCAGGCAAATGAAAGTTCAGGGAAAAGCTTTTAGCAAGTCCGTATGCTGGGGGCAAGAACTCCAAAGACTCCAAGTTCCATTTCAGAAACCATGAAGGTGCTACTGTTGACTTTCATTGGGACTTGATTGCCAGGGAGATGATGTCCTAAGAGACAGCACAAATGCTGATGGCTGCTGACAGCTGCAAGTGACCTCTGGCTTCACGAGGGCCCTGCCTGGTGTCAGTGTGTGGGTGCTGGAGCCCACTGGTGCAATTCAGCTTGATGGATTGTAGTCAAAATTACTCCAGTCTCACTGCTTTGAGTTAAAAGGGAGAGAGACTGACGCACCACATCATGGAGAGAGGAGTGAACAGACATCCTAAGGAAGCAATTGTTGGAGTAGGAAAGGGAGCCCAGATTTCCTGCATCCCAGAGCAGCTTGTCTGTTCATCTCACCCACAGCCCATGCCCTTAGAGAGCCAGCTCCCAGGCATTGCCTCCTCCTGTCCCTGCAAACTGGGATATGTGCTGGTACCCTCACTGGGAACATGAGGCAAGAAGTGGTTGACCCAAAGCCACACATGAAGTGTGTGCAGCATTTTACGTTATTTTCTTTGGCTTTCAAAGCAGTCTTGCAATTATCTGATAAAAAGTACACAATCTGAAAAAATACTACTCTCTTACTCAATCATTGTCTCCTCAAAACCCATTTCCCATTTTATATGGATTAAACAGGAAGAGGGATTCAATGTGACCCTACCTGAGGCAGGAGGTGACGTACAAGCTCTCTAATTTAGTCACTTGGGAGGAAGCAGCTGGACCTTTTAATGTGAAATGGTCTTCTTTTTTTTGATCTTCCTTTTTCATGCTGTATCCTCTTAATCTGTGCCTGCTCACGCAAGGGGAGTTGGTCCCCAGAAAGCAGTTGTTGCTCTGGGGAAGAGCAGGATCACGAGAGGGGCTGACAGCACCGTGTGTTGTGTGACATTGTGAGGCTGAGTGCTTTATGCAGCCAGAGCAGACACCTTGCCTGGAGCGTGCTGTGTAAATATTGCATGGAGAAGGCAGAGAGCAGCACAGTAGCATACTGTTGGAAATTGGTGGTGTCTGCTGTTTAATCAGGTAGTGTCAAAGCCAAATACAGTCAAGTTGATGGAAAAAACCTTCCTAATAACTTTCCTGGGCTTTGGTTCACACCTTTAGAGAAGCTTTAGTGAAACTTTTACTGAGAAGTTTGTAATTACTAATTTTTTCATATAGTGCATTTTCCTTTGTCTTTACTTTAAAAGCAAAAATTCAGTCTCCAGGATCTGTTTGTTATTCTCTCCTGGGCAGGGACAGAATCACATTTTGGGGTGTGGGGGGGTAAAGCAAAAGGAAACCAGGTGATTTTCTTCACCTGAAAGGAATCTTCACCTGGAATATATTTCAGCTTAATTAGAGCCTTCCCACTTTAGTGCTCTCACTCTTTGCTCCACCTTCGAAATAAATACACAGTAATAATAATAATGTACTCCTTCCAGCTCACATTCACTAGATGTCAGTTATATGAGATTCTCATTGTATGTATTTATAAATAAGGGACAAGAGTTGGAATGTATAAGAGCATTTATTACAAAGCAAGGATGCTTTTGCACTAAAATGTGTGCAGACAGAGCTGAAAGGTGGTGTCTGCACTGGGCTTTTGGGGACAGGTGATGACACACAGGGACAGCAAGTGGGAGCAGTGACACAATCTCAACCAGCTGAGCAGGTGATTGTCTGGGCATAGTGGTAACCAAGCCACTGTCTGGTCAACATTTAGGTCTTGTTGCAAAAAATGGGCATGAGGAATGATAGTAACCTTTACATTACCCTGGGGTAATGGTAGAGCAAAGAAATGCTCTATTCATTGTAGTACCTCTAAGTGCTCGAGTGTGGTGATGGTGTTAATTAGTGCTCTCCTGCTTTTTAGTTTTGACAAAGCTCCTTTCTATTCCAGTTTTTGGAAGAGGAGCTCAATGTGTAGGTAACCAACCAAGTCCTTGGACTGGGAGCATTCTCCTTTTGTCAGCAGAATACACATCCCCAGATTTGTGTCTCCATCAGAATATCTCAGGTTGTGCTCGTTTGCTGCAGTATTTTCTAAATTGGTCATGGTAGACACTGACTGCTCTGGGTGTACCATGGCTTCACAAGAAGGCTGTAATTCTGTATTATTATAATGCAACTTCTTTAGTCTGTTAGAGTTGACTCACTGGATAGAATAAAATATTCATAGACTCTAAGTGTCCATAAATGCATGTGTGGTCCCACACATACCGTGTTTGAAACCTGACTGGCAGTAATGATGTTTTGAGACGTTGCTGGCACTGTTTCTCTGACCAATGGGGTGTGTTTTGTTTTTCCTATAAACCACGCTGGCTGAACGTGGGGATGCACTGGGCTCTGATGCTCTCAGTAGTCAGTAGCATGGTTTTATGTGTTTGATGCAAACTTGTTTGCAAGGAAAACACCCCTGTCTCTGTTCATAGGGAGAAACATGCCAAATCTCTAACCATGGCTGTGTCTAAGCAGGAGCTCCACACTGCCATTCTGTCTCCTTTACGGAAGTCTTCCAAGCTGCCCCAGAAAAACTGGAAGCGTGGTTCTCCACTGTCCAGGACATACCTATAAAGGCAAACTTTAACACATAAAGTTCATAAATCACCCAGAAAGGTTTGAACAAATGTCCAGTGTGATACACACAGGACATGGTGCAGTGTGGCAGAAGAGCCTTTAACCAGCGTGGCCTTTAGGCTCTCTGGATCTCGGTGTGCTCTGCTGCAAAGCCAGCAGGATTTACCCACCTTTTATGGAGTGTAAAGATGCAGACATTACCTCAGGGCTGACTGCTGGCATCAGTTCTGAAACCCCCAAGTTTGGGTCATCCTTCTCTACGGGCAGGGCTGCCCTGTGAGCAGAGGCTGTGGCTGGCCAAGGTCAGGTCGTTCTCCAGAAAGGGAGCGAGGCCAGCGCTTCCCTGACCCTGCTCAGGCATCGTGAGTGGGGTGACCTGAGAGCTGCATTCCCCTCTCAGGAAACACACACCTAGGGTGCCAGCTGTGCTTGTCGACTCTGAGCCTGGTCCCCATGGGCTTTCCTCCCTCTCTTGGAGTCCCAGGGTGTGTGGAAGTGTTTGAGGTCTGTCTGGGAGTATCCCTTTGCAGTAGGCTACTGGCTGCTGCTGTCTGATCTCTCTCTGGTGTCTCTGCATTACCTGTCAGCTCCCTGGCACAGCTGAAATCTTCTTTCCAAGCATTCTTGTACCCTCAGGGGCTTGATGCAACAGAGAACATCTCAATTACTGCTTTCCTAACTCTGTGAAGATGAGATTTCTAATTGCTCCCTCAGCATCCTGTGATATTTTCCTACTCTTTGACTAAGGTTATTATTTATACATTAATTCATGTGTGTATTTTTTTGTGCCTAGAAGGTCATTCCTGATTTTCCCCCTCTCCAGCAGGTGCAAGCCTGCCAGTAAACCCCTCTGACCCCAAGCAAAATACTTTGAAAATCCACTTTAAGTGTTTTTCAATTCCTATGCCCTGCAAGTGCTTTGCTGCTTTGAGCTCAGTGTATTTCCTTTGCCTGAAAATTTGATGCTTTGACACCTGCCTCATCTGGAGCAGCCTGAGCTGAGGGATGGTTTTTCTTGTGGTGGATGGTAGAAGAGGCAGCTGAGCTCTGCAGAATCAGGGCAGCTGGCACAGCCCCTGCTAATGCCTAAGTGGGAGGCCTTTCATTTCCCAGAGCTATCACTGCAGCAACTTTCACTGGCATTAAAATCACTTAGAATTTAAAAACAAACAAACAGGGATATGTGAAGTATTTTTCTGGAAGAAAGCCATGGAGAGCAGATTAAGTGCATGTCCCTCCTCCCATCTCCCAGACATGCCACAGGAAGACAGTTCAGCATTTTCCTCAGTGAGATTAAAACAGGCTCTGGAGCTGGCTTCTGGGATGGGACAGAGGAAAGCCAGCAACAGGAAGGAAGCTCTTTGTGTGTGTTTTATAAATATGTCTGTATCAGGTGAAACTGTCTAGAATCCCTGAAGCAGCACTGATGGTAATAGGGCTTTTTATTAATGAAAAGGCTGCTTATTTTCAGTTAATAACAAGGTAGTGTTAGAGAAAAGTAAAAAGGGATCTATTCTGGAGGAACATCCATGCTGGTATTCCATGTACCAGCAGGTAGCAATCCTGTACCTTATGCATTTTACAAGCCCTGGATGTCCTTAACAAGTTCTTTGTCCCCTGCCACCCCATCCCACCCCCCCAAATTCAGCTAAATTTTCCTCTAACCTTTCAGCAAAAACTGTTTATAAAGACAACTCAGGATGTTTTACTCAAAAGAAATCTAGTGCAGTAGCCAGCCTCTGCAATACTCTCACTTGAAGCATATGGATGAGTGTTTTGGCTGTTACTGTTCAAGAAGAAATTTTCTGTTTAAACTTTTGCTGCTGTCTTTGTGATTGTAGCAGTCTCTGTCAAAACTCTGGACTGTTTTGAAGAAGCAGCTTTCCACCTGTTTCTGAGCTGAGCAGCTGTAGCTTGCATTTCATCCTTTAATACAGACATCCCCAGTATAAATAGTTCAATTTAAACTAAAAATATTGTCAGTGAATTTTCCATGGGCAATAACCCTTGGGGATTGCAGGCATGGTCTGTGCAGGAGAGTCCATCCATCTGTCCTCAAACCTCCCTCTGTCCTCTGGCTGTAAGGACCAGTGGCCTTTTGAACAGCAAAGGCAATTTGCTGGTGGCACTGGAGGGTGACTGTGCCCAGATGTGTGAGGCACTGCTGTCTTGGAGGGATCTCCTGTTTTAAAATAAATGGGGTTTGGCCTGAGGGAGCGGGGTCTGAGGACTCGGAGCTGGGGATGGGAGCAGGGCACTGCTGCTCAGCCCCTTGGCCTCCCTGCTGATGGTGTTGGCCACACTGCTTGGCTGTGATGGTGCTGGGTTTTCTCCCACCCCTTCAGCTGTAGGACTGTACATCTGCTTGTCCTGGTGTTGGCCACAATGACCATTGGGGATGCTGTTTTACAGAATTCTTCTCTTGTGATGTTGAGGGAGTGTGCAGGTGTTTGGTAGGGATTGGGGTTTTGGTGTGAGCTCTTTGTGTGTACACACGTGTGCTTTGCTTTGTCTTGACTTCTGTATTGCTCTGCATTGGAGCAAGAGGAGGGCATGGTCAAAGAAATAAGGTGGAAAGGAGAGGTTTGCAATTGATTCCATTAGAGCTGATGCCACAGTCCTGGCCAGACCCTAAGAATATTCTTTTATTCTTCCAATTTTTTCCCCTCCTTCTGGCAAGCTCTAACACAGCTCACAGCATGGGGTTATTTCCCATTGTCATATTCTGAAGTTTTAGGTGCACTGCCAAATGCAGTAGTGCTGGACTGAAGAGCATCTTATGGGCAATCACCAGATCCTTCCTCTGGGATTTGAGGGTCTGTGGAAGGCTGAGAGCATAGCACAGATGTTTTCATGACTCCTGAGGAAAGGTGACCCAACACTTTCCCTGTGTGCCAAGGGCTTTGTGGGGCCCTGCCCATCGTGTTATCCCTACAGTCATTCTGAGCCACCAGGGACCTGATTCATCTGATAAGAGTGAGACTGTTCTCTACCAGGCACTGGCATTTATGGGGTTCCAGGTATCCTTTGTTGGGATCTTGTGTGGAGCTAAAACTTCGTGGCTGTTTTACTGTGTGTGAGAGGCGTTGGCTGGGTTATGATAAAGACACTGACTCAGATGAGGGTGAGGGTGCAACTGGCCATGGAATTTGGCTCATAGGTGAGTTGAAAAGATCCTAAGAAGTCAAGTGAAGAAATTATGTACATTTGTAGAAAAAGAGACTTTAGTTAGTACTAAAGGTCTTAGCAAAGGTCTGACAGTCAAGTGTGTGTTTTATCTGCCAGCAGCCTGTCCTGCCTGGCCCTTTATCAACCATCTGGGTAATGTGAGCTGTAGCAGATCTGGGTCAAACTTCTATTGCCAAAAGGCCGATATGTTCCCTCCTGTACATTGTGACAGAAAGGGTTAAACAGAAGGGGTGGTGGCTCAGGCAGCAGCACTGCAGTAAATGCTGAGATGACATGGGAACTCTTCTCAGCTGACGTCCTTGTGAGCCTCTTGGTGACATCAAACTCCTGGGCCATTTCCAGTGGAGTTTGGCCTTGCCCCAGTGACAATAGATGCTAATCTGTTGGCTTGTCCAAAAAACGTGTTAGTGGTTTTTTCACAGATCCATTTCCAACCCTCAGATTTCCCTGCTAGTAAACACAGCATTATGTCATTGTTTTACCAGGAGCCAAGCACCAAAGCCAACTTTGCAGTGCTGCCATCAGCAAGTGTCCATTCACTTTGGGGCTTTATCTGAGTTCCCAGGCTTTTTTCCCACTGTTGCCCATGTTCTGGTCTTTTTGTCCATCAGAAGCCTATGATGGTTTATGGGAAACATGTAGGTCCAGCAGTTGTGGTGGCACTTTCCAAGTATTTGTGTCAGATGGGGCTCCTGTACCTGCTTAGCAAAAATGCCTTGATTTGTAAACCTTGATCTTCTGGTTGTGTTAGCCAAGACAAACTCTTGGATTCCACATGTAAAACAAGGTGAAGGGTTTTGCAGCCCAGCCTTGCTTCTAGTTGATAAAATAATAGCCAAGTCATAGTCACGGGCAAAGTCCGTGATCCGGATCCTGTTTGTTTCAAAACACAATAGTTGTGTTCCTACTGAAAAGACTGATTGTCAAATTGCTAACATTATAAATTAACCTCCATAGCTTTCAGAAACAACACTCACCATAGATCAAATAAAACCATTTCTAATATTCTTGTAACTTGTTCCTTGTTTTGCTTCTAGACTTATTTCCAGCTGTTTCGGTGAAGGATATGAAAGAAAAGATTTGTAAAGTTACCTTCAGTGGTCAGGATCTAATCTGCTTAAAACAGAAAAGCCTCCCATCTGTATGTCTGCTTGGTCTTTCTGGGAACACTCCAGTTTTTCTTGTACCAAACCTGTCTGAAATCATATCCCACACCAACTGAAGTAGTGTAGAAGCAGAGGAAAGAGGAGAGAGAGTTGCTTGTCTGAATGCAGAGGATGAATTTTTTCTGATACAGGCATGGGTAAATGGTGAACAGGTTCAGGCTCTTGACAATAGTGAGGAATTACAGCATTCTTAGGGATGAGGTGGAAAAAAATTAAATTTTATTTATGTAATTAGGTTTTTAACACTTTGTTGACAAGTGATTCAAACAAGGAATTGACAAATTTCTGGGGTGAAGACTGATCTTAAACACAGCAGTCAAGTTTCTGACCCATGTATTTGGGTGCTGAGCTTGGTTACCTGCCAGCTGCTTAAGACTAAGCTCACTGAGTTCTCTGTGCTGCTATCGAGCAGTTACCATCTAAGTTTATTAAAAACATGCTGAGCTTGGGTGCAGCTTCATTCTGGCCCAGCCTGGATCTTCTGATGCCTTCCCAGCTGTCCCATAGGTGTCTGGCAGTAGCTCAGGCTGCTGGGCCTTGCTCTGTGTTGCTCACGGCAGTGAGGAAGTCGGGAAGCACAGTGCAGGCTGTGAGGAAGCAACCCTCCCATCATCACTTCCAGCTCCCTCCTCTGCTCCATGCACTCCTTTCTGGGTCCCATCACGTGTTTATGGGCTGGGGTTGCACATCTGGGCCATGGCAGATCACCTTCTGTCTCCCAGCCTTGGGTCAAGTGCCAGTTTATTTTGTTAGAGATACCATGTCTGGTATTACTATTAATATATATTCATGCTTTGTACTTATCTAATGCCTTTCATCCAAGGGTCCCCCAACACTCTGTACATCAGCACTGCTTTGCAAGGTGGGCAGCTCAGACAGGGAGAGCATTGTGTTTGCTGCAGTATGTCTTTCTCCTGCAGAAGTGCCTTCTCAGAGCTGTCATGAGACTAGTGGATAATATGGGCGGATGGAAAAAGTGTGTCTTTTGTGGCTGAAAGTACAGAGTGGGTCATGGAACTGAAGAACACAGACCTGGGACAGACCTAGGTCATTAATGCTGTACAAGCACATTGCATTCCCACGTAAGAACCTTCAGGGTGGTTGGGTTGGCTTGATTGGAAGCTTCAGATTTCTTCTGATGGTTAATGACTTCCAGTGCAGACCTTTTATTATTCACAAGCATCCTGTTCTCACACCAGTTTTGTCCTTTTGCATAAACAGAGTTCCTCACTCTGATTCAACCTCGTCTCTCCTCTCTCCACTACTTTCTACAGAATATTCATCTTCCTTTTTAGCCTTCATTCTGCCAAGCTGCTGTGGCCTCCACCCTCAAAGGTAGAGAGCAAACAGCTTTTCCTGCCTCACACCCCTGCAGTCACTGCAGACTGAGTACAGGTGAGCTGTTCAGCCCAGGCAATGGCAGCAGTTCAGTGTGGGTGGGTTATTTGCAGTGCTGGGCACAGCCTTGCTCGTGTTGGCAGGGGCCAGATGCAGCTGCCGAGGGTAAATTTGACTTCAATGGGGTGGTTTTCCAGATGTAGCCGGGTGTGATTTGGACTAGATGTGCCCCTGGGCCTGTCCCATCCTGAGCTGTGTCAGCATGAGGGAAGATGCCTGTAACTTGTGGTTCTTTGACAGTTTCATATTCCTCCCTTCAGGGAGTTTCAGAGCTAGTCCCAAAGCAATGACACTCCACTTACAAAAGCAGAGGAGAGAAAATGTGTCTGATTATGTTCTCACGTTAGCTTTAATGAAGGTAATTTTAAGCAGATGGTGTCTATTTAATGTTCTGATAGCACCAATAAACTGGTTTTGAGCAGGACTTGGCAATGGACTGGGAGAGGAGGGCATGGCCCTAGAGGACAGCAGCTTGCCTGGTGACACTCCTGGCAGGGTTGTTGGAGCACTTGGGTGAAGCCCCCTCGCACTTGGACAACCTCTGCACGTCCTGCTTGGGTGAGAGGAGAGGTGGCCTGCGGTTTCTGTCTGAGCTTCAACAACAGTAAATCATTCCAGATTGACGCTGTGGAAGCGTGCTGTTTTTGTCAAGGGAGGACAGGGCGGGAGCCAAACACAACAAGAGTTTCTCAGTGCTTGGGGAAGGGAGCCAGGGGCGCATTTGGAGCTTGTGGTGTTGGCAGACACAGAAGTGATGTGCCACATCTTCCATGTATCGGCAGAGATAGCTGGGGCGATTATCAGCAAGCTCCTTTGTAGGCTGGTTTGTGATGTTGATGAGCCAAAAATGATGCTGGGATGTTTCAGACAAACACACTCTCTTTTCAGCTTCCATATCTGCTATTTTTTAATATTTTTGGCATTTGTCTCTGGGGTAAGGAAAAGGCCATAGCAACCCTTGGGATTTCAGTCCTATGGGTCTTAGCTGTGAGGTTATAGTTCTACTGCCATTAAATTTTGTGTCACTTGAAGCTGTCCCCTTTACAAAGCTGGGTGCTGACTCTGTTCCAAAGTACTGAGCTGCTTGTCCAAAGCTGTCCTTGACCCTGGCTGTTTGGCCAGCAATCCTCCCGACTGGTGTCTCTCCATCCCCCTGTGCTGGGGAACATTCCCAGGACCTGACATGAAGATTGCTCAGTGTGCTCTCTGGCACACTCAGTGCCTGTGTTTTTAACAAATCAGTCCTACAAGATGTGTCAGTGAACTGCAGAGGCTTTAGGATGGCTGCAGGCTATTTCATCAAAGCAGCCTGAGACTCACTTGCCCTTCAGATGTTGAACTCTGTCTTAGAGGCTGTTTTCTTTGGGAGACCCCAGAGGGAAACACGGTCCCTTATGTTTTAAGGCCGTTTTCACACTGAGCTTTGTGGTCTGTTTCAGAAGTGCTGGTAGAAGTAACACAGACTTTCTTGGACTTAAATTCACTGTTCAGTGGAGGAAAAAGGTGCAGATACCACTTGTTAAAATGATAGTTGGTATCTTTGCACTTCCCCACAAACATCAGTGAAACTACAGAAGCACTTTGGAGCCTGTGCTTACTGTGACAGTGTCACCAATCGGTAGCAGCGTGGGGGATCATGAGGCAAGCTCTTGCAACTCTTGAATGTGATTTGCTAAAGGCAAAACCAGAAGGTTACAAACCATCTTTCAGCATTGAGGGGAACATTTGAGTTGGGATAGTGATTGTTTGGTGGCAGCTCCTTTGTAAAGTTTCTGTCAAAAGGGTTAATGTGTAGAGAGACTAAAAATGGATGGCAGGGAGGAACCAGGGCTGGTGAGAGTGCAGTGATACTTTGTGCTTCCAGCTGCTTCTCCAAGACTTGTGGAACACTCATACACCCCTGGTGAAACCCATGCAGTCCTGCATGGAAATGGTCTGGATCTTAGTGGGGTTTATTTATTCCTGCAAGGTGGGAGACCTGGCACAACAATTAGGCAAGCCTCTTGTCACTGAGCAAATCTTAGGAAAGAGTGGCCCCAAGAGAGTGGATCTGGGTTTTGTTTGGGGTTTTGTAGGCCTGTCTGAGACTGTTTTCTCAGGAGATGGTGAGAACCTGTGTCTTAGAAACTGCACTGTTTCTGGAGGTTTTTGAGCTGCCCATCCCTTCAGCTGGTCCTGGCCAGTACCAGGGGTGACTCTGGTTTTCCACTGCTGCTCTGGCTGCTTGAATATATTCTGGGGCAAGAACAAGGACTGTCCTTAGTAGTGTTTTAGGTGAGTGCTGAACACATCAAGGAGCTCTTTGTTTTAGCTGCTGGCCTGAGGAACTGGGGTCAGCACTCTGCACTGACCAGTCAGGAGGCAAAAAAGCATCTCCTGGGCAGCTGCATGGTTGGGACCCTTGAGTGTAGAATGAGCCATGTTGTGTCAGGTGCAGCTACAAGCACCTGGGTCAAACAGCAGATGCCTGGCTCCCTCTCCAGCCTCCCCAGAGATGTTGTGTCTGTGAAGGCACAGAAACAAATTGTGAGGTAGGAAGGTGGGACAATGTTAATGATAATGTGCCCGAGATACTGGGCCCATTTCCTGAGGTCCTGAGGCAGATGGGGATTAGCAGGAGTTGGGCTGGGGGATTGCCAACAGCTGTCACTCAGATAAAGAGAGGCTAACACTCAGCAGTGCTACTCTGGCTATAAAATGCTTACTAGACTTTCTGTTACCCTACTACTTAAAGATTATACAAAGGAGATTAAAATTAAGAACATTTATTGCAAAACTCCTTTCTCTGAAGTTTTTTCTCTGATGTGATTTTTCAAAAATTGTTTAGTTCTCTTTCACTGGGAGTGTGCAGCTAAGGAAGAAAACCAATTGACTCTTACCAGGTAACTCTGCCACATCTGAATTCCTTCTTGTGTCCATGGAGGTTTGCTGGGCAGAGGAACTGAGGTTCCTCATGCTTGAGCAGTGAACTATAATAATGATTTTGACTCCACATGCTCAAAACTGATCTTGCAAAGAGATGCTGTTGCCAAAATTGCAGGGGCAGGATTTGGTCTCCCTTTGATCTCCGTTTAAATCTCATGGGCCATTTACTGCAACTTAATAAGTAACAGTGCCTGAGTAGTGGGGTGCTCACCCTGCCTCAAACTCAGTCTCCTCAAATACATGGTAGAGCAAACTTGCTTTCTTTGTAGATAAACTGAGTCCTTGCAGTGCAGGTCAAGGTTTATGCAAAGATGCCATGAATTAACTAATGCATGTAATAAGGTAAATCCCAGCACTTTGGTAATGTGTGTGATCAGTGCTGCGTGGTTTAGTGAGCCAACTGAAGTGGCTGCAGGGATTGGGAGTTTGTGGTTGCATGTCTTCAGTGTGGTTTGATGTTTGCTCAATATGAAATGATTCATCTGGCAAATTAAGGGTGAATCAAAGGCCTCTTTTGCAACTCCCACTGCTTCACTGTTTTTTGTGGTGGGGAAATCTTTTCATTTCTGTCCTGGTTTAATAGATCTTTGTAAAGTAACATGCTAATGATGATTCTGGCCATGGAGTGCTATGGATTTGCCAGCAAGAGAGTCTGTTATCACAACGTGAGATGCCTTCCTCCTCAAATTACATCTTCTAATTTGATTTATTTTGAGTGTCTTTGTATTTCCACAATCCATGGCTTTATTATCCTGTGTTAGTTGCTGTTGTCTTAGATGGTAAGAGTTTTCCTTCATTCTGGCAGGAGGAGAAACAGGATATAAAAGCTATTATCATTACTGTTGCTGAAAATAGGCCAAATTACAAGCACACTAAGTGTCTTTCAATCTTATTTAGAGATACAGTAATATTCCTTAGGATGCCCTAAAACTCCTCCAGTGAAGTATATCGTTAGCCCACTAGAAATGTGATTTCCTAATGAATATGCATTTTTAAATCAGAATTCAGCTACATGCTTAGCATTTCCTAGTAGCACAAACCCCTGGTGATAGAAATTACTTGTGCTGGGGGAGAGTTGTACGTGCAGGGGCAAGAAACTGAAATTGCTGCAGCAACTGTTCCTGACATTTTTGCAGAATGCACTGGCTCAGTTTCTCGTGGGCTCTCAGCTGGCCCTGCAGCCATGGGGGCTTCTTTGGCACATCCCAGCTCCTGGGTGGCTCAGCTGTCAGCCCCCAGACAGGGAGTGCTTAAAGCCTTACTGGCTTTGTGAATGTAGGGGGCTGCCCCAGCAACAAAATCCAGTCTATTTTTATTTTTGGAAACTGGCTGGGCTCTGTGCAGTGCTGAATTAGAGAATGAAACTGTGGCTGAGGGGTGTGTGAATGCTCCCAGCAAGGACAGTGTGGGGCTGTGGCCTTGTCTGCCCACCATTCCTGTAGGGATGAGCATGGCTCACCCCCAGGCTGTACCTTCCCCTCCCTCCCACTGCCTGGGCTGGCACTGCTGCTGATCCCTGCCTTTCTCCACGCTTTGGACCTCGCTGGAGAAAGGCCAAGGAGAGCACGGGAGGCCTCTGTCACTTGGGCAGGAATCTGGGCTGGCTTTTGGGCTGCCCTCAGACTGGGTCTGCCTCTGCAGCACCCTAACGTGGACTAGGAAGGTTCTTTTGAATTTGAAAGTGAGCAGCTTTTGGAAGCTGCTCTGCAGCAGGGCAAATACAAGGACAAGGGTGTTTGGGAAGGTGTTTGTGTCCCTGTTCTTTCCCCTGTGCTGGTGGTGTGAGTGGTTTCAGGTTGTTACTGTGTGTCTGGGGACATGGAGTACATCCCCTTTTCTGGTACCCCATGCAGGTCCCACCAGAGGACCAGATGGGTCTGGGTCCCAGAGCCAGTCAGGCTCCTGCCATGTAGGGTGACAGTGCTGCTGAGCCAGGGGCAGCCCTGATCCTCTTCCCTGCAACCTCTTTGTCTTGGTGCTTCTCTGGGACTGTGGTTAGCCAATTCAGGGAGCCCAGAGTCCCAAATAGTTTCCTTTTTTGGAAGAGAAGCTCTGATGTCTGTTGGAAGGCAGGAGCTGTGGTCAGGGATGCTATCCTGTGCTGGGGTAAAGTGTCATCTCTTCCAGCTACTCCCAACCACAGGTCACATCCTCCCACAGATCCTCCCAAACCAGTGGGGATTGACTAGAGCCCATTTCCTGCAGGGTGTTCTTCTTCTGTACTTTAGGGGTGGCACACCTGGTCCTTTTGGCAGATGTGTGGTGGTGGTAATCACAGGAGGGAGGGGGCAGCACCAGGCCATGGTGAGCAGTGACCAGCTGCCTCCCACATCTGCCCAGCTGCAGCTGGAGGCAGATCTGACCCCCTCAGCTGGGCAGTGGTTGTGCCTCTGACTCACCAGTCTCTGAGACACACACGGTGTTCAAAGTGCTTTTGCATATAGGAAGTAGTTTAACCATAGCTTTGCTCACTGTCTCAGCAAATTCGACCAGAGTCTGCATTGTTAAGTGTAAATGTCACACACGCAAATATAAAAACATCTGGTTTCAAGTGAAAAGAGTGAGGAAATGGGTGTTGTGCTTAAAGTCAAGTCTGCATCCTGAAGTCACTCCTCCACAGCTAGGTTTTGTTTGGATAGATTCAGTGTAACCTGTAATATCAAGATTCAGATTGTACTTAGAGAATTAGAACAAAGGCTGAGTTTTTGCCATAACCCTGAACTTTCTACCCAGGTCATAAACATTTTGGAGACATTCTTCCTGTCTGAACACCTTTTTAGTGAGTTCTCCTGCATGCTTCACTACCTCTTACTCTGGTGTGCAGCCTGTTGGGGATATCCCTATTGACATCAGATTCCGATTTACAGTTAGGATAAATTGAATCTCAGCCCACTTTGAATGGGGCCCATTTATTAAGAAAAGAGCTTCTAACTGCAGGCAGCTGTAGAAAGCTGCTATCCCAGTGCTCATGGCCAGCTGCCTCTCGAGGAATTCAGTGCCCTGTACGTGTAGCTGGGTCATCCTCCAGCTTTTCCTGTTGCTGTAGCACTGTGTGAAGGAACATGCTCATATATATTCTATAGATTACTGCAACTCTTGCAGAACTCCATCCTGTTCTTGGCAGCTTTCAAAACTGTGTGCTGGCTCCAGATTTTTGGCTATCCCTGGTGTCTGTGGGAAGTGGGAGAGAGTTTTTGATTATGTATTCTCTGCAACAGTGGATATGCTGTCACACTGTGAAAGGATTAATGTTATTTTCATATGGCCTAGAAATTTTAACTTTGAAAACTAAAATGAGAAACAAGTAAACTTCTTTTTCATGCCTTTAGGACAAGAAAGTTTTGGGTGCTTGCATCTTTCTTATTAGAAACCATTTGATATCACTTTAAAGGATGCTGGACACGTACATCGATTACGTATTTATCATTTGATAGAAGCCTTGCACTGCCCTGCAGGCCTTTTAAATTCAGCATTAGTTTGAAAACACAATATATGAAGCCCTATCAGTGCAGCCTATCAGGATAACTAAATATTATGCATGGAGCAAAATATTTCCCTTTCATTATGAAAATAAGTGTTCTCTGCAGTGTTATGCTTCAAGCGTGTTGTTCAAAAGATGTGATCAAGACATCAAAGAGAGGAAAATGATTAAGATAGCAGGAACTGAACCAGGCTTTGAACCAAGCTGCCTTTCCTTTGGTAATTAACAGACCATCTCATGCATTGCCCTGCTGAAATTGTAAACTTTCTTTTTCCCCCTGAGAGCTGTGTTCTGAAGTGAGAGTAATTTTACTGCTTTTAAAATGAGCTGTTCAATTTTACACTCAGAATAAGATTTAGCAAGAAGTAAGAGTCAGCTTCAGCACTGTGCTATAAGCTGGCTCTTAAGTCATCAGAACAATTCCAAGGGTCAGTTTTCTCCCATTTTAGATAGGAGGACAGGACAAGTTGATCAGTGCCCCTGGTCCATCAGACATGGCCAAGGTGTGCATGCAGCTTTGTCCCACTGGCTGGTCTGAGTCTCTGTGAGAGATGTGTAGTGCCAAAAGCAGGATTGCAGATTTCACCTGGCAGTCCCCACACACTCCCTGGTTAGGAGAGCTGAGCCACCAGAGGTGCTGACCCATCCTGTGGTGGTTCTCAGCTTCACTGCAGTGCAAAGGTGTCTGCCTGGGAGCCTCTTCTTTTATAGCTTGCCTTCTTCTGCACTGCACCTGCTGCAAACTCCAGAGCTGTGGTCCAAGAGGCAAGAAAAGAAAGTGCAAGTCCTGCATGGACAGTAATTCAGTGCATCCCTCAGGTTTGGAGGTCTGCTTTGGCACACTTATGGGGTGACCTTAAGCAGCTTTTTGGACTCTCACATCTCACTTTGGGAGTTCTAAGCATTAAAAACAGTCATAGTAAACACGAGAAAGAACAATCTGCTTTCAAATTTTTTTTACTTTTTTTTTGTTCTCCCTACTTTTTTTCTTATGAAGAAAACGGGTCTGTGCCATCACAGGACCTTGTGCAGGTGTGCTGGAACTGCCTGTAGCCCTTGGTTTGTGTAGCTGGGACAGCACAAAGCTTGGGGTACTTACTTCATTTCTCATCATGGACATTGGGGTTTGCACTGCAGTATCTGCCCTGCCCCTTCAAAGCCAGCTGGATCTGCCTGTCTGTCTCTGAGTGTCAGGGCTGTCTGTCCCCATGCCATGTCACTAAGGTATTCCAGTCCTTCTTTCTCCAGGATACACAAACTGGTCCACAGAACCAGACTCTGTGTTCAAAGCCTGCAGTTGGGCCAGCAAGCCAAAATACAGTGGCTTTTCCAGATTTTGGTCTGCTTATGGGCACATGAAACTGGTTCAAAACCAATGTCTTTGGTTTGTAAATGTCCCCTGTTAAGATAGGAGCAGCATCACCTCCAGGCAGCAAGGAGAACAGCATGAGGATGGGGTTTAATGGAAGAGCTCATCTGCTTTGAAATTTCAGCCCCTTGAAGTGAGGGATATTTGAAATGCAGCTTCAGTGAGCTGAGATATTTGAAATGCAGCTTTCTCAGGGGAAGAAGCTGTGGTGAAACACCTCTCGCAGTGACTCAAGTATCAGGAGACATGGCTTCTGTCCTCACTCTTGCTGCACACTGCTGTTGGCAAATCATCAGCTGAGGTTTTTCTCCCTTCTTTTTTTTCCGTATATTTTTAAAATCAGAGTTTCAGAATTACCTTAATGAAGGCCATGGTGGCCACTGGTGTTTTTCAGCTTGATGCAAGCCATTGGCTTTTCCTTGTCTTTTCCCTACTTCAGTTTTGGGGGATATAGGAGCATTTTTTCATCTCTGTCAATGTTTTCAGCTTAGCAAATGCCAGGTGCCTCTGTAGGATGGTACAAGTGATCTGTGCAGTCACAAGGAGAGACAGCACTTGCAAGTTTAGTTCTGTTCCCTGCCCAGCTGTCCTTGGCTGGGGATGTGACAGCAGTGACACCGGGGTCTGGAGTCATGTGTGGAAGCAGCCTTGTGATTTACTAGATATGAAGTGTATTTAAAGTATATTCTGGGATAAGGCTACGCCACCGTTTTGGAGTGTGGCCAGACCTGTGTTCTTCCTGCCAATACCAGTTTCAGATAAGGAAGATGGTAAAAAAATCTTGGTGATTTTTGTTTTTAATTACTCCATCAGACAAGCTGTAGCTGTAAACAAGGAAATTATTGCATATGCTGTTTGTGACAGGTTGTTGATTTATTCTTGGAAAAAAGTTCCTCTTGACTTTTTTCTCCCCCAGAATTGCTCTCCACTTTTGTGCAAAGGCCTGATATAACCCCATCATCTCTCATGGAGACACATTGCATCAGAAGAAGCATATCATTGTATGATGTTCTTTGAGTCTGGCCCCAGCCAAGTCTTGCAGGTCAGACAGAGTCAGGGAGGAGGGAAGACAACACCGTTAACTCTTTAAAAATCTGATGAAGGGGGCAGATAGATCAAAAGGAAAGTTTGAGTGGGAGCTGAGACTGCTTGGGGGAGATAGAAATTCTTCTTTAATCAGAATTACAGCTTGCCCAGGGCAGTCTAGAAGTGATGTTTGGTGCCATCTCGCTGTGTTTTTGGGGCTGAGTTGCAGCCCCAAATCTGCCCAGCTTTGAAGATGGAGAGAGGTGTGTGGGAGTAGAGCATGCTCAGCACTTTGTAGGGTGAGAGCTTTTTGTCAGCCTGTGTGAAATACTGTCGGAGCTTAGGGACAGAAGTGATGGGTGGTAAACAGCTTGAACGTGGAAGACCAGACTTTTCTCTTTCTATTCACAGTCATTTCCTCCCTCAGTGCTTTCCTCCAGCTGTAATTTTGCCATTGTGTGCAAATTGGTCACAATGACATGTACTTACCAAAAACCTTCATTGTGCATGTAGTCCCCAAATTGTCCTTAATTCCTCTTCTAAGAGAGCTTCTGTCTGCAATGGAAGCAACTGGCTAGAATTGTGTATTTTTAACTTTTGTTTTAGTGAAATAATACAAACTTGAGAATTGTCATTGCAGTTAATGCTCAATTAAAAAGGATGTTTTGCCTGCTGAAAGGTGGAAAAAGGCTTTTATTTGAATTTTCATCCTCTAGAATAAAATACTGTGTCTTGTGCAGAAACTAAAAGCACTGTTGGAAAATGCTGAATGCCATAAATTAGTAATTTTATTTAGTTAAAAAGCATTTTTGAAAGGAAATAATTCCCAGTTTTGCCCTAGAAAAGAAGAAATTATGTGTAACATAAAAGGGAGCCTAACCAGTGGACAAAATAACCAAGCCATCCAGTGTTTAAAGCAAACAACCCAAGCTTTCAGCTTCTCTCTGATCTATTACATTAAAATTCACTCTTGGAGATTATTCGATAGGGAAGCCTCCTGTGTCCTTGTATAAAAGAGAAATTTAGCTGGAAGATACTGTCTCTGTTGGATGCCCT
Organism: Polioptila caerulea; assembly: GCA_013397295.1. Classification (NCBI taxonomy): domain Eukaryota; kingdom Metazoa; phylum Chordata; class Aves; order Passeriformes; family Certhiidae; genus Polioptila; species Polioptila caerulea. Next base: position 1,237,252 of record VYXF01012754.1, read on the forward strand.
GGCTCCGTGGCCATGCAGGAGGAGGCTGCAGTGGGGGGATGTGGCACCACGTCCTGCTGGATGCACTCAGCTCCTGGGGCCACCACCGCAGGGCCCCCTCCCTTGCCAGGGCAGAGGTGAGGGAGGCACTGATACCCACAGGGTGAGGGTGTCTCTGATGGGTTTGAATGCCAGGCATTTCAGCTCAGAGCTGCTGCAAACCCTTTGTTGTCTGAGCTGCAGCAGTGCCAGCAAGTAGCACCCGGGTGGATAACCATGTTGGAACCCTGGAGTGACCATGCTGGCTTTGGGGAAACCAGCCACAGTCTAAGCAGGGCTCCCAGGTGGCTCCTTCACTCTCAGCTGCTGGCAGTCATGGACACAGTTTCCATGGGCTAGGGGCTCCTGCTCTGCAGTGAATTCCCTTTCTCAATGTACAGGTTCTGATGCAGCATGAAAGGACCCTTTGGTCTTTTGGAATCTCTGATGCAGCTTATTCTGTTAAATCCCTTTGCACAAGTTGGCTGATTCCTTATTCTGAATAAATTAAAAATATCTCTTCCTCCTTGTAACAACTTGAGGTCTACTCAGAAGGGAACCTTATTCTTCTCCCGATGCTTGCAGGCTTTACCTGTGAGCATGTCATATCATTAGTGCCTAACCCAAGGATATTTGGAAAGATTCCACGGCTGTGGAGGGCAGTCCTGACAGGGGCAAGTGTCTGCATTAGAGGACTGAAATAGTGACAAGGGAAGGGCCTGGACAGTGTGCTCTGCTGGCTGATGTACGTGACTCGAGACAGCTGCAGGCTCTGCTGATGCTTGTTGGTGGGGATGGTTTAGAGGTTTTGCACAAAGCTCTCCCCACCTGAACAGGCTGAAGAAGAGGAATTTGGCACACAGGTTTCAGGCATGACTGCTGTCTGTATAAAAAAACAGACGTGTTTTAAATGATCAGAGGATCCTGTTCAGACCTGGTATCATGGTATTCACTTCAGCTGGATACTAATCCCAGCACTGAGTTTGACCCTTAAGCTTTTTGTTTTTATCATGTGCTTTGATACAGTCATAAAAATACTGACTGGCTGGCAGAGCTCCAGGGCTTGGCTTTATATTGGAGCAACTGCGAAACGAATGTGCTTATCGTGGTTTTATGCTTCAGGATATTGTCCTCTCCCCCTGCCTGCCTCCCCAAGACTATTTTAAACCTCACATTCCTTGTTCTGGGGACAACTATGTTGTCCTCTGCACTGTGCAGGGCAGGTTCATCCCAGAATTGCCTTTGCTCTGGGTCTCAAACCTGGGTCTGTGGAAACCCAGGACTTCAGTGCAAATACTGCCGCAGGCACCATGGGAGGGCAGATGGAGCTGGAGGTGGGCTGGGGCCTGGGGCCCTCCTTCCGTGTGATGCTGCAGCCTGTGCTCTCTCCCCACCAGACGTGCCTGGGGTTTGAACTTTCTGAAGTATTTGGTGCTGGGATATCCCATCTCTGCTGGGCTGGGGGGCTGTGCTCTGTGTGTCTGTGTGCCTGCACACGGAGTGAGACCAGAAGTGTTCCAAGAGAAAATCCCTGTGCGTGACTGAGCTGCTGTGCCCCCATGCCAGCAAGTCAGCAGGCTGTTTATATCCCACAGGAATATCCCATAGGACTCACATAGTGCCACAGAGACTCCAGGGAGTTTATTCTGCTGCTAGGAGGGGCAGCTTTGGTTGCATGGGATGCACTGCACTGCTGCATTTCAGCAACATGCCCCCCATATTAGTTATGAATTTAAATGTAAATGTGCCTTTGATTCTTGCTTCACAAAGCTGTTCCCTCTTCATTTCTGTGAATAACTGCCTTCCAACTCCTGAATTTTAATTTCTGCTCTACAGTGCCCCTAGAATAGATTCTTTTCTGGGTTTAACTAGACCTTGCCTTTCTGTGCTGCTTCCCTGTAGGCTGCGGAGCAGTTCAGTCTTCCAGGTACTGCATCCAGATTATATCTTCAATTGCTGATAGAGAAATGGAAGGAATATGCTTTTTGTTTGCTTTGTATAGGGGAAAGTACAGCTACTCTTCCCCATTCCTGCCAAAGAGCAATTTCTTCATTGCAGAGGGATGTTGCACCCTGTAAGAGCAAGCTCACCTATGCTGGCATGGATAGACAGGACTACTCCTTGAAGGCAAGTACCCAAGAGAGCTTTTTTCCTAGGCCATGGCAGGACATAAAGTTGAGTCAAATGTTATTGATCTTGGGAATACATCATTCCCTAGAGCAGGCAGCTCCTCAGCATGCTCCCAGTAGACTTCTGCTTATTCTGCTGTCCAGGATAAAGAGCTGAGATGGAGACCTCAGTCCTGGTCCTTCTCAGGCAGTGCATAAACAGCTGCTGGGCAGGGACTGAATCCTCCTGGATTCTGCCTGTGCTGTCTCTTTTGTTCCAAGTGCTGCTAATAATTAGTCAAATAAAATTATTACTAAGAAAAGGAATTTGGTTCATTGGAAGAATGTTCCAGGAAGGTTTTATAGCTCTGGAATAATATCTTGCCAATCAAATAAGTATCACAGAGTGAAGAGAAACACAGTAGCCAGCTTGGCAGTCAGTAGGCCTGCACTGCCTGTAGCACAAGGCTCGAAATAAACTTGGTATGAAAATGTATTATTTTATAGCTGTGTTGCTCTTTTTTCCTGGAAAAAGACATTGCCTCCAAAACATTTTTTTCTTGTGTCTGGCACTGTCAAGTTTGTGTCCCAGCTGTGTGTGCAGGTACTGGTATTATCAAGCTTGTAAATTCCCTCTGCATTCACCTCCTTGTTTCATGGATCTTTAAAAACAAAGCTCAAGATTTTCTCGGAAAGCTTTTCTTCCCTTGCTGGAAGAGCCTCTCCTATTCCCCTCACCTCCAGATGCCATCCCCTCAGCTTGGAGCCAGTGACAAGGTTTAGTTGGTTCTTGGATTGGAGCTTCCAAACAAGGCTCCCTTTCAGTCATGTAGCTTTAATTCAGTTTTCCTCTGGAAACACTGTTCTTTTTCAGGCCATGTTCTAATGTTTCACAGTTCAGATTGGGCTTCTCATGAGCTCCATCCTCACATCAATCCCACTGGCACCAGTGGCCCTTGGCCCTGTGCTCACTTGAGAGTAGGAGCTAAAGTTGTTTTGCTGTTTGGCTTGGTCTGAGTCCTACCTGGTGTGGTCCTGAGGAGTTTGGTCAGGTTGCTGGAGCTGTGATAGATATCCAAGCCCAGTTCCTTCTGGTGAAAAGCTGTTTTCTTGGCAGCTGAAAAGATTCACCAGCACATGAAGCTGGAAGAGAATTTCAGCTCATGTCAACCTAAAAACAGAAGAGGCTGCACAAATATTTTCCACTGTTACCAGGTTTGTTGCCTGCTAGGACAGAACAGTTGTTGGGAGCACAAGATCCCTCACAATGTGCAGCTGAAATCAGTGTTTGCTTCACCTGAGCAGTCCTGAAATAGCTTTTCTAGAGGGGTTACAAAGGTACATGCAAGAGCCTGGATATGGAGGAAGCTTTGCTTGAATTAGTTTTAGGAACAGATCTGCAGACTGTTGCTATAGATAGATATGTCCAGTCTGAGACACTTGTTTCTGGAGGGTTTTTCTATGTGAGATAAGAGAGATGCTTTACCTTTTTAAAGGGGCTTGTAGGTTCATTGCAATCTGTCACTGTCAACTGCTGATTTTTATGTGGCAGTGACAGGAATGGTATTTCCATCCCCTTCCCAGCTACAGGCTGATTATAGCAGCTGTGTTCCTCCATAGGAGAAAGAAATGGGCGTCCAACTAGCTCATTGGAAAAATGTTAGGAGCCATGCATTAACTGACTGCATCCCTTCCACTCCCTGGGTAGGGAAAAGAGACCTCTGGAAAATGTGGCTGTTGGTTTTTCTGGGATGAGAGAAAACCCAAGGCTTGCATGCCAGATGTCCTTTGGAGGGAAAAAAAGAATAAAGTGACATGGCTGGGATATTATTTGTGTAGTTTTTTAATGTCACACCTCGCTGGAGTCTGAGGTTGTTAACTGGGGGATTGACTCTCAATATTGTGGCCAGATGCAGGGGTTGGCTGAGCTCCCTCACTTCAGAACTCACTTTTAAATCACGCCTTGATAATTTCTCCTGCCAAGGAGATTTGTAGTTCAGTGGTATTTTGGAGTTAGTTTTTGAGCTAAGGAGGGCTCCCATGTCAGTGAGAAGGTAGCTGGGTCTCCAGACAGCCTCTCAGGTGTTTCCAAGTGTGCTAGTGGACCTGTTTGAGTGGCCACATCTGCAGGTGGGAATTAGTACCCCTTTCCCATAAATGGGATTTCTCTGAACTCCTGAAAAAAAACTTCAGCTTGTTTTGCCTGTCCTGCCTCTTAAATCCATGGGACTGCAATGGGGCTAATCAGGCAGAAGTGTGACATTTTTCTGTTTTCTGTGATTTCTGGCTGTGATAGTGATTTGCTGACTTGGGGCCCTGGTGACATGGTGGCTCTTTGTGGTTTCAAGCTTAGAGGTAGTGCAGTTGACAGACCAAAGCCCTGTGGCAGCCTCTCCACAGAGTCCTGGCTGCTGAGTGACTGCAGTCATGGCTTGGCTTCCTTGATCCCTTCCTTCCAGATCCCTCCCCAGGCTGCACTACTGTCAGTATGGCATCCACAGCTAGTGTGGTTTAACAAGGGTTGGAAGCGTGTGTAGGCTGCTGCAGCTGTGGCAAGAAGTGAGCCAATATGGAGAGGATTCAGTCATCTCCAGCTGAAAGTTGGCAGATTGTAACTGATGTGTGAAATTAGGGTATTGCAGCAATTTGTGTGTGCTGGGGTTGTGGAGATGTTGGGCTGGAGGGCTCCTGCTCATCTCTGCAAGGCTGGCGAAGCATTGTTGGTCAGGGTTGTAGACCAACTGCATGGACTGCTTTTGGGAAAGCCCAGAATTATAGCAGAGGAGTGATACTCAGCAAGTTAGGATTTTCACAGAGCCCTCAAATCAACAGCTGTAGAAGTCCAGGCACTGTAATTTGTCACTTCTTGGGACAAAGGGACAGAGAGGAAGACCTTGACGGTCACAGCCTGCAAATCAGTGACAAGAGTTAAGTGCAGGCTTAAATCCCATTGAAATCTCTGGAATTAAGGCCCTTGCTTGAAGTTTACCATGTCCTTCAGTGCCCTGCCAGGCTGAGTCTCCAAGGGATTGCTGTTGTGATCTCCACAGACAGTTCAGTCTCTGCCCTGAATTTCTAGGAAGATTTCCTCTCCTGAGGAGATGACATTTATCCATGGGACCAAAGCAAATCACTCATCTCAGTGTTCAGAAAAGGGATTTTTTGTGACCATGGAGAACAGGAAAAATCTCACCATCAAGTGAGGTGTGCCTCCTTATTTACAAGCCCTGAGGAACTTTTTGGCTGTCCTTGCATTGCTGGTGGAGAAGCCTCACAGGCAGCTGGGGGAGCAGAAATTGTGTCCTCTGGAGCACAGACAGCATGGGACACAGCCATGCAGCCCAAGTTGTGCTCTTGTCTATCCCATCCAGGGCAGTCCTGGGCTTGCTGAGACACTCCTGGAGAATGCTGATGGGGCTGTGGTTTTGCCCTGTGGTCAGCCATGTCTCAGGGCTGGTGGTTATCCTCCACTACAACTACCAGTCTGTTCTCCAACTGGCCTCCTTTGCTTACCCTCAAGAACAATTTGGGTGGTTAACAGGGAGGAGAGACTGTGGGAGCCTAGTGGTGTCTCTGGCACCCAAGCCTGTGGCTTTCTCGTCTGGTAGAGCTCCTGCCATCATTTTGTCCAACTTTGTCCCCTGTGTCAAGTGAGGGCAGCTTGAGGGCTGTGTCAGACAGGATTTGGGATGCCTTGTGGAACACTTACTCCATGTTTTCTGCTTCCAGTGGAATTTGGTTGACCTGTGAGCAGATTTTTGCCCCAGATTTTCTCTTTTTTCAACCCTGGAATCTATCCTGCTGGCCCCTGGAGTAATGAATCACCCTGCTGCTCCACCTAGGGGATGTCCAGGATGTTCATTCCTGCTTCCTGAGGCAGACCAGGGCAAATCCTGGAGCTAGTGAGCCAGTGGAATTGCTGAGAGCAGGCCCTCACATTTGACAGTCTACATCTGCTGGTGTGTGGGCAAGGATTTATTTTTACCTGAGAGTGTGCAGGTGGAGAGCCAGCAGCCTGCAAACAGAGCAGGGCCCATGGAGAGCAGGGCCCTGAGCCCAAGACCTTTCTTTGCAGCCCGTCTGTCGCTGCCACAGAGGGGTGCATGGAGGCAGATGGAAAGGGAGGCGTTCTGCTAGAGCAAGGGATGCTGTCCCTTCCAGCAGAGCCCACCCATAGCTCCCATCTGTGAATCCAGTGATTTTACATCCATCTTCGTGTTGTTCCAAGGCAACAAGTGTTTTATATTTAAAGAGTATTAATTTAATATTACTGAAGCCTTAAGAAAAGGCACAGTGGGCCAAGTCCTGCTAGTTTTGCTTGCATTTCACAGGGCTGAGGAGGGTGAGATTTGATCCTCTTTGGATGTACCTCTGCTGGAGGGGCGGTTGTGGGGGAGAGAGAAGAGGCAAGGGAATTACAGCATTGGAAATAAAAAATCCTACCTCTGCCCAGAGCCGTTTTGCAATAAGACACTTCAGGGTGTGAGTTAAGATGCTGTAATTCACACCTCCCTCGTTTTGTGGCATTCAGCCCACTGCTTCATGCCCTGCACACGAGGGTGAGTGATTTGGGCTCAGCTTGCCCCCTGGCCAGCCAGCCCTGGAGCAGAGATCCTGCCTGAGGATGGCTGCAGGGTTTGTCTCTCCCTCCACTTTGCATATCTGCCTCGTGGTAAATTATAGTGCTGCCTCCAGCTCCTTCCTGTTTAGCGCTTCATAAATTAGAATTTAGAATCACTCTGGGGACCCAGGTTAAAAACCTTGAGTCTTTTGAGTGAAGATTGGAGTCAAATCCTCAGTTTTTTAAAAGGGTCAGGCCCGTGGAAGTGTTACATTGCTGTCAGTGATGCTGGACCAGAGCTCATGTGCCCAGCAAAGATTTGGGGCTCTTTGTGTGAGTGAGCTGGCCCAGCCAAGCTGCCTTGTTGCCCTCCATGGGCTGATAGTGCTGCTCCACCGAGGAGATGCAGGTCAGTGTCAGTTTGGGCATCTCTGCACCCTGAAGGCCTTTCCTTACTGCACATCCCCCTTAACTTCAGCCTTGTAGACATTAGATCTCTGCCTGGATTTGTCTCTTCCTGCAGGCAGAGGAAGAGGCACCTCTGGAGAGGGATGTGTACCCTTGCCACCTACCTGGATAAGGAGCTGAGATAGTAGCTTTGGGCAGCTTAAGATCTCAGTTTAGGGTTGTATAAAGCTAGGACATTTTCTCCGAATTCTGCTTAGCAAATTCCTGCTGTCTCCAGATTCTGATGTGTTGAGATCAGCTGTATTAGTTCTTGAAAGCCTGCTCTTACAGAGAGTGATCTTTCTGGGCTTTGGGTGGACACTTTAGCAGATTAATAGAGTTTCTGTCTGTGGAACATTCATAATTCCCTTTAAGTGGCTAAAAGTGGGAGAACATTCGGGCTTGGGGAGTGAAAGGAAGAGGTTTGTTTATTGTTCTAAAGTACTCTAAGCCCTGAATTTGACAGAAATGTAAACATATAAGTAATTTTGCTGATTCATGTTTTATTAGTGATTTTGATAGAACATATAATATGGGCATGGCCCTAAAAAGCTTATTTCTAATGGGACACATGCTGACTTGCAGCCACATACCCTCCTTCCAAAAATGATTAATGTGAGGGTTGTGAGGCTTGTGCCTGAGCTGTGAAACAAGAAGGAATTTGTGTAGCCCCTGCCACCTCTGGCACCTCTGACAGAAGCTGCATTGCCAAATAGCAGTGCATGTCTCCAGAGAATATGTGGAGTTTTTTATGGGGAGAAGCTGTGCAGGTGACAAAGCCTAGCTTAGAGAGACTGAAAATCCCTGGGAGTGTTCTTCACCCCTGCACTGAAAGAGTCCAGGCTCACAGCAGGAGCTCAGGTCGTGGCTTGTGCCAGGTATGGAGCTGGATTTGGTGATCAGGTCCTTTGGCAGAATGGTCACAGCTGCTGATAATCACTACCTACCCTAATTCAGCATTCTTTTAGGGCCCCATCTCCTTTGTACCCCATGTGCAAACTGCAGAGGAGCAGGTCGGGTTGGTGGGCACTGCAGGTCAGTAGCTCAGCTTTCTCCTCTGGCTGCAGTACAGCCTGGGGACTCATCTGCCAGTTCCTCAGCTGGGGGAGAAGTAAGACAGTGTGCCAGTCTTGTCCAGCAGCCATCCCTGTGCCCAGCAGTTAAACAGCTTGTGCTGCCATTGGATCCTTGTATTTGCAGGGTTTAGAGGGAGTGATTGAGCATTTTGAGCAGAAATACCCAAAGCACAGCATTGCTCCGGGCTGAAGAAAGCATCTGTCCCATGTCTGTGCCTGCTGGCAGGGCAGAGCAAGGCTCCCTCCTCCCGGTGTGCTGGAGAAAGGCGGTCTGGAAGCTGCTGGGGACGGCTGAGTGTCCCTCTGCCCGTGTGTGGCCCAGGTTGCAACTGCGGAGCTGGAGAGGGATGGGTCTGCAGTGCCTGTGCCGGTCCTGCGCGGCTGGGAGAGGGTGATCCTGCGAGTGGGGAGGCAGGAAGCCAGGCGTGGGAAAAGGAGGATGATTGTGAGAAGAGGAGGAGGGAAGGAAAGGGCAGAGACAATAGTTCAGCTTAGCAAAGAGGCAGTGATTGAGGGTGTGAGGATTTGGCACAGTATCTTCCTGAAAAGCCTGAAGGTCCACAGGAAGAAGGTAATTTTGTGTTTAATGGAGTGCCGTGCCCTGCCGGGAGGGATCCATTCTGCACAGGACTCTTGCATCAGTTTTCCTGATTTGGACAGAAGACTGGGGGTGAGGAATAAGGAGGGTGCTCCATGTTTGCCTCTTAGGCATTTTGCACTGCAATTCAGACATTGTTTGCAAGACTAGGACACAAAATCATTTTCTTCTTTCACTCTTCTCCCCACAAGAAACATGGATTTCTCTGAAGTCTGAAGTCAAAGGTCACTACAGTTAAAGATGTTTTCCCAGTGACTTCAGCATTGCATCTTTCTGGGGCTGTGGAAATTTGTTTCCTTTTTTTTCCAGGAATTGGTTTTACATTGTCAGGATTGTTCTGTAGAGAACAAGTACATTCATTCTTTTATATTTTTATGGATATATATAGATATAGTCATGCAGTATAATTCAAGATCTATGTGCATTGAATGCTTGCAGAATGGTGTTTATGTTTTGAGGATATCTCTTTTTCTCAGTTGCTCTTCTATAATTTTGCATTTAAAATGCAAATACAGTTTACCTGCCCATGGGGGTTACATCTTTAAGGTTCCTTCCAATTCACACCATTCTGTGATCTGTCAGCGTGTTATGCTAGCAGTTCTGGAATGCTTTGCTGGTTGATGTTGATTTCACTTCAAGTTTTATCTTTTAGTAATGCATGAAAAACATAATTACATGAATAGGATAGAAACTAGAAGAGTTTGTTTCAGAGTTGTTTTTTTTCACACTTAAAGGATTGTGCCCCTTAGGTCGGCTTTGTGAATCTGAGGGTCTCTTGGTTTACATGAACTTTTTGTTTCCCTCTACTCAAAATGAGAAGAAAAAAAATCCCACTATTCTGTGGCAAAATCCCAGGAGATTTCCATTATTTGGACTAAGAATGTCCCAGAGCTTTGTCATTGTTCTGGAAGGGCCTGGAGGAGTTTTGCTCGTTTTCCCAGGCCCTCGCTTTGCTTTTCCAGCGCTGCATCTGGGGGTCATACGTAAGGTTACAAATCAAAGCCGGAAGATTTGCATGCTAATATAAACTACATGCAAGTGTTGCTGCAGAGCAGGAATCCTGGATGCTGGAAGCCAAAAGGGAGACTGGGTTGTAGCAGCAATGCCTCTGTGTGACCACAAGGCAGAGTGGGCAGGGAGCACTCACCATTTGTGCAAGTGAGGGTCTGTAGCTACAGCAAAACTGCTCTGGGACCGTGTGTGAAATGGGCTCAGCCACATCATGGTGTGCTGTGTCTGCACGTGGCCACACACTGTGGTGCTCCAGCACGGTACTGGAGCTCCACAGCTGGGCAAATGCATCAGTCCGAGCCTGCTGGCACAAGGTAGAAGGGCCCTTGTTCTCAGAGCAGAAAGGTGCCCCAGGAGATCTCCCACAGGCACAAATAACTCGGTGCAGAGGTGGGTGAGACTTGGTGTTATGTAGAAAACAGCAATTTCCTGGTCGTATTTTGTCTCTCTCTGTGTCTTGTCAATCTTGATGCACTTAACAGTAGCAAGCAGGTTTTTGTTAGTTCTCATTTGACCAAGCTATTCCTGTATCCCCGGCCCCAGGGCACTTGATGACAAAGATCCCTTTGCCTGAAATATGAGCAGAGCTCTACTCATCCTATTTTGAACATCCCTCAAGTCAATTCCTCTTGTGCCAAAATTAATTCAGCTGCTTCTCTCATAAGCCTCTCTGATTTGGCAGCATCCTTCTGATACTTTACCAATCTTGCTTTCATGTGAGGTTTGATCCAGCACCATGAAGGGAATTAAACTCTTCCTTTTGGCTTCTGTGAGTCTAATGATGCTGTAATGGCAGTCAAAATCAGATGCAGGTTGTACCCATTTGGACCAGGATTGGATTTAATATAGCAACATTGCCCTCATCTGAATGATCATCATCACTGATGACAGCAGAGTGATCTCTCACAGCTGAAGATTGCAAGATGTGTTATAAACTAAGGAGTGATTTAAAAAATGGTCATATCTGCCTCAACACTTTCCTGTTAAAACTCATTTCAGTTGAAGGAGGATGAAGCCAGTTTTGAGTCAGTTTTTAACATTTGTTCCTTTGTAGAGAAGAAGGACAGGGGAATTAAGTAATTGAATATCGGAAAGTAATTTTTTTAAAATGCTGTTTCCCCTTGGCATCTATCCTTTTCCTTGCAACTGACATGATGATGTAGGAGCTGAAAAGTGATTGTCTTAGAAGGTCCTCCACCTCACTTCCCCATCCAGCACTGGCACTGAGGATTTCCACATTAAGCTGTACTCTTTGGGGGTGATATTTCATTTCAGAACAACTTCAATTGCAATTTAATCTCTAAAACCAGTTTAGTGAAATCAATGTAATTCCTGTATTCAAAATTGGTCACTGAAACTTGGAGGATTTAAAATTCAAGAGTCTCTTTTGTCTGTTGATTGTTTCTTTTTCCAATTCTTTTTTCTTGCATGGAGATTCTCTTCTTCCACCAGGACATGCTCATATTTTAGGGTTGTCATGAAGCACCAACCATCTGCTGAGGAGGACACAAGCATTGAGTTAAAATAGTTTGTAAGTCAGATGGCATCCAGATTTAAGAGACAGTAGGCTGAAAAATCTTTACCTACAGGTGCAGCTGTATTAATTTTGTTTGCCTGCCTTAGATAGCCTCTTTCAGGCCTGGGTAGGGTATTTGAGAAGGCCACAAGGGAGGCACATTTCACAGAGAGCCTGTATGTTCTTGTTTCCATTTTACATTTGTCACTCTAGGATTCTAATGCTCTGTAGGCTTAGATGTTCTGTTTTCTAATAACCTGACAACTCTGAAATGGCAGAAACTGAGTCTTATGGTTATTCTGCTTCACAAAGAGTTCCATCACACGTGGAAAGTAATTGCAGGTGGATTGAGACAGACTGGAAAAAGAAATATGAGTCCACATTGTGCTCTGCACAGATGCTCCCTCTGCCTCATGCACACATGTAAATGTAATGGGTGGATGTTGTTCACTTCCCTTGCCTCCTCCTCTTGCAGGGAAGCTGCTGATCTGCTTGCAGAAGCTGGGAAGTGGTAGTGGAGGAATGACCAGTCTTTACTAGTCCTGTTTCTTTTTCTCTTTCCATAAGCTGTAGTTGTTGGATATGCTGGAGTTAAGATAGCCTTGACAGGTCCTTGACATATGACCCAGGATATCAGTTAAAAACAAACAATACCCTGCTAATGCAGCACAGATACTGCATGTCTGCAAGAATCAGACACATCATATTCTGCTCACACACCTCCAAGAATGAAGTACTGAAGTAATCCAACAAGCCTGGCAAGAGGCTCGGAGGTGGTTTGTAACCAAGCTGCAGGGCTCCCAGCTGTTCCAGTTCTGCAGCTCTCTGGTCAAGTTACTGCCACAAACCATGGGTGCAGATTCCACTTTTTACCTTTTCATGCCTCTCATGGCTATTTGCATGGCTGTCCAGAGAATTACAGCTGGGAGGTTTTCTGCTTTTGGCTTATTGCTCTGATTGTGTGGGACAGCTTAGCATCTTCCTAGCAGGAAGATGCTAGAAAGGCCTGAATACAGTGTTCAGAAACTCAAGTTGGCAAATGCCAAAAACCTGAGGGGTGAAGTTGAGACTAAATCAGAATTTGAACTGTGGGCTTTTAAACCTCATCAGTGCATGAGAAAAATATGGGAGGCTAAGTACTGTCTAATTGTGCCTGTGTAAACACGACGAGCTGGATTTGTCATTCAGACACAACCCTGTTCTGTGTCTGGTCTGTCCCCCTGAAGCTAGGAAACCAGCAAAATCATCCAGCCAGGTGCCTCCATACTCAGATGAGTTTCTCTTCCTGTGTTCCAGGGATGTCTGCTGGCTGGCTTGAGGCAGTTGTTTGCTATTCTCATTTGTTTTTAAGTACTGTGATTTGGCAAAGAGAAACAGATTTCACCCTGGTTACTGTTCCACCAAGAGAAAGATCTGTGCCCACATAGGTTGCAATAGTGGTGTGGTTTTCTAAACTAGAATGGACCCAGTTTGAGTCTTGAGAATATGGCTAGATTAGGAGATAGAAAAAAGTTGGGGTTTTTTTGTGTACTCAGAACAGATTTGGTGTGATATGGCTGAAAAGAGAGGCAGCATTAATCCAGCATTAATCCTTTTACACTGTAGTTTAGAGATGAAACAAGATTCACAAGAGAAATCCATGGAGAAAGGAAAACTCTCATATCCCCCCTCCCTGAATTTTTTCTTTCTCCTCACTTGTATGTTTATTTTGACTGTAAATTAGCTTGCAAATTAAGATGGAAACTGGAATTGCTTTGTCCTGCTTTAGTTGCCTGTGTGGTGGCTGCTCACAGATGAGAACTGGCAAATGCTAGAGCTGTTCAGTTTACTCTCTCCCAGCGTACTATAACTCTGCTTTGCTTCCAAGACTTAGGTACGTGCAACATTTGTCCATGAGACCCCTGGGTCATTTTGGCTTTTTCTCAGTTACATTTTCCCCATTGGTAATGGAAACATGAGCTGGGTGTCCATGAAACCACATCTGGTGCATGAGGAAGCCAGACACCCCACACCTGCGTGCAGCCCGCGTCACCCCCTCCTTGGGGCTGCTCTGAGGCATCCTGCCCTGGCAGCAACCACCCTGCAAGGACCTTTCCTGTCTGGGGCTCCCTGGGTCTCATATTTCTTCCAAGTCTCATCTCTGTTTCTCAGCTCAGTCTTCAAAATCCTGGAGTGAGAACAGCTCTGGAGTGGATTTGAAAATAGCTCTTCCTTGGCCCTGTCCCGGCTGAGCTGCGGTACCTCGGAGACCGTCGTGCTGAAAGGTGACCTCACTGCATGGCACCAGGGATGGACTTACCACTGGCTTGGGGCTGAGGGTCTGACTTCATCTCTGTGGGAATTTCCCAGGTCTCACAGTGCTTTTTAGGGCCTTTTGGATGCTAGTGAGCTGGGCAAGAAGCCTGTGCTGTGCTCACTGAATCCAGAGTCAGATGTGATCCAAGGCAAGTGGAGGCACAGGTGATATATGTGTGAGAAGGGCTTAAATTCTCTGTGCTTATTCCTGGAACATTCCACTTTTCCCATTGCCACGCTGGCTCTTGTAGAGGGCAGAAAATGAGGACACTAGGGCCCCTCATCCTGGGGAAACCCCAGATAGTGGTGCTAGTGTCTTACTGGGATGGAAGAAGATACCTAAAATCAACCAAACTGCATCAGGAAACTGAACAGATTTTCTGCTTTGGTCTTGTGGGTAACAAAATTGCTATCTCTAGGCTAATATCACTTCAAATCTGGATCTGGGCCAGCACCAATTTGTGCTCATCAGCACAACTTTGACGTTAAATGGTTATGCAAACAGTGACTTGGTGCAGTGGCTGTACTCTGGTAATTTAGAGCACAGATGTATGTTGACTTTGCTGCAGTTTAAGTTGTGTTAATGCAAACTCCACCAGGTAAATGAAGCAGCTGAAATTGCTGCAAAGCCTTGCAGGAGCTGAGTTGACTGCATGGAAGTGAACCAGGGAGCATTCACATGCTGAGCTGTGCTGGTGAAAAGCTTCCAGCTCACAGGCGGTGATAGCATCTGCATACAGGGGGGAAGGCATATCTTTCCTTCTCATTCATAGGAGGACAGACATCCAACACCTTCTTAGGAGTCTTTGAAGAAGCTGACATTGTCCAGGATAAAAGGGGATATCATGGTGGTATCTGCATACAAACTGCACCATAGTGTTGTTGTCTTTTGCATTCACAGAACTCTCTTAATAGCTAGTATTTACTGTAATTACTTATTAGAGGTTAACAACACCCTCTCTTATGTGTGCAGGGATATTTCTGGTTTCTGCTTTTCAATCTTCCCTTTGCCAATAGCTCTTGTATTTGTGTATGTCCTTATCTTGGTCTCATCAGACAACCAGTTTCAGACATTTGTCTTTCACTCCAGCTCATCTCGCTGTAGACAACAAGACATTGGCCTCTAAAAAAAACAATTGAAAAATCGCTCACGTGAGAATAACCTGAATTTGTTACCTCTGGGGTTTGTGCTGGCTAGAACTGGATATTTTCCATTGAAAACAAGACAGTCAACGATAAGGTCATGCCCAGTGATGTTAGAGTGGATGTGTTTTGTAGTAGGAAGTCATCTCTCCTCATTGCTTGTGTAGGCAGTAAAGGGAGAGCAATGACTTCAGTTTACAATAAATTTTCTGCTCTGTGGTGAGTAAAGTAGAAGTTTCCCAGAGCTAGAATTAAACAACAATAATTAGCAGCTGATAAAATCCCCATGGCATTCTGCACCTTCTTTCATAAGCCATGAATATTAAGAGGTACTTATCAAGCTCAGTTCCTGATTAATATTCTACAGTCTTTAAAGGCCTGCTTATTGTTTCTCTGAAGAAGGATTTGTTTTAAAATACAATAATAGATCAAAAAAAGACTGGACTTGTGAAATTAAAATGTAAATATTCTTAGTGGCTGGAGCACCCAGTGATTGTGCAGTGAGTTGTTTGTCATTTGTACTTCAATTTTCCTTCATTGTTAAGGACCTTTTGTTAAGGATTTTTAAGGTGAAGCATTTGAATAGCATCTGTGCTTTGACTCCTTTATGGTTATAAAAATACAGATACATAAAGCAGGTCTCTTTGCCTTTAGTAATTAATTACTGTAGTAATTTGGAATCTCAATTACAGTGTAGTTGTGTGTAGGAAAACACTGTACTTACCTGAAAGGGCTTGCTCCAAGACATGTCAGGTACTTTGATTTTATCTTCTTTTATCAAGACAGAATGTGCCAAGGAGCCGGGACTCTCTTGTGGGCAGGACCAGCTGCATGTTGGCGTGGCTTGTGTGGCTCAGTTTTGGGAGTTGCTGGGTGCCACAGAAAGCCAAGCCTTCCCTTCCCTTCCCTTCCCTTCCCTTCCCTTCCCTTCCCTTCC